>VWPU01008011.1:20213-170870 GCA_013398955.1 Callaeas wilsoni | reverse complement strand
ACGGGGCCGAGCCCGGGGCCGCCAGTGCCGCGTTCCGCGCATCCCGAGCGGCGGCCGCTTCGGGGGAGCAGAACGCTGCTCGGGGAGGAAAAGTGTGGCTGGCTGTTTTGACAGAAGTGGCAAACTGCCTGGGAAGACCTTGTCTGCACATTCTGTGACTGCTGCTCAGCTTATTGCTACCTCATTAGCAAGGAGTCACCTAATTAGCGAGGCAAGCTGTTATGTGTGTACGGCGTTAGCTTTAAAAATGCTTTTAGATGCTAAATATTTTAGTGATAAAGAGTTGCCGCTAACTTATTTTCTTTCGGTATAGATTTCTTTCCCCTGTCAGAAGGGAACAAATCATGCACTGCTGTAACCACCGCAGGCTGGGGAAAACCAACTGGATTTCTTCTGGTGGAGTTGGCACTAATGAACAGAAATAATTTTAAAAAATAAGATAAAATGGCAAAGACTTGGTAAGGTTAATAAGATAGTGGAACCCCCGTGTATCCAATCAGTCTTGATAAGAGAACAAAAGCTACATGTTTGCTAAAATAACTTTAAAAACAAATAACATTGACTTTCCACACCTAGTGGAGACCAAATTTTCACTTGCCTGCATGCCTGCTCTCCCGGCATGCTCGGACCTGTCACCGTTCCGGCTCTCCCCAGGACAGTGTGACTTTGATTTTTGACTGCTGGGCAATCTTTTTCATCAGATGGAGCTGGATTGCAAGGTGGAAATTAGGTGTCCCTGCATCTTCCCACTCCTCCAGCTCACATGAAAATTTTGTGTTGAGGACATGGATCCACTTCCTACCAGCCCCGCCGCGTGAGGTTTTGATTAGCAATTATTTCTGAGATATTAAAAAACACAATAGATGTTGCAGGGCTCTGGATTTTCAATTAGGATGAAGGGAAAGGAAGGGCTGTGGTCACAACTCGATAGTTGTTTGTCCATGTCAGAATGTGAATTATTGGCACTGTCTTATGATCATTTGTGCACGTGTGCTCATGTACCAGCACTTCTGTGTGTTAACTGTGTCTCTTTGCATTGATTAGGGGTTTTTTTGGTCTGATTTTTACTCTTTTTTTGGGGGGAAATAGAGTAAACTAAGGCAGACAGCACAGAGTGCTTTGTTCTTGATCTCTTAGCACTGTGTCTTTACCCTTACCCTGCTCCTTCTCTCTGTGTGTGAACTGGGATAGTAAAACTTCAGTTTCAGAGAATGAAACCACTTCAGCCATTACTGAATAAAACTCAGATGGGACCTCTGAGCTGCAGAGCTATTGTATCTTTTGGCTGATGCCTTGCAGATGCGCTGCAATCATGCCACAATGGCAGCATCCTGGTGACAGGGTTTTATATAGTGCAATTCCCAAAAGGTGCTGGCATTGGGTTCTCAAAAAACTTCTTAGGAACACATTCTGGAGCTGAGCCAATCCAGAATACTGAAACACTGCACAGCTGAAGGTGTGCATTGCCTTTAGCTGTCAAATGACTGAGAATTAGAGATAGAAACCAACACCTGCAAGAACAGCAGTCGGGAATGAGACAGAAGTGCAGAGGAACCTCAGATGAGACGCACAGCTTCTGGGGGACAGGGCAGGAAACCCACTCTGTGCAGCATCTGGCACTGGGAGGGCTCCCAGAGCTCCCCTGAAACAGTTCTTCAGAGCCAGATAAAGCACACTGGGGTGATATCTGTAAAGTAAGTGTCCACTCTAATATTTCAAAAGGACTTTTGGGTGCTCAAAAATAAACCTCTGTGTGCGCAGTTTGTCTTGGGGTGAAGCTAGAGGCGAAGAAGAAATATTTGGGGCTTCTACCACTGATTGCACTATGGGTTTAAATTCTTATTTGATAGTCAATAAAGACAAATTACACTCAAAAATAGGCTCTGTAGAGGAGTGAGCTGGCAGTTTGCAGAAGGGGGTGTGCGGGATCTTAACGTGCAGTCGCTTGTAAAGGCTCGGGAAAAAAATTTTCAACTGCACATTATCTGAGTGAGCTTCCATATTTTACCATGACACCGACTCCGAGACTCATTTCCCTGGGTTAAGTAGTGTGGGGTGAAGTATCTGCCTCCGTGCCTCTCCCGATCCATCTGCTGCGGGATCCTGGGCATTTAACCTGGAGCGCCTGCTGATGTATGACCAAATCAGAGAAAAGAGGCCGCGCTGTTTAACCCTCTCCCTTTGTAGCTGCACTTAATGAATGTCACACAGGCCCACTATAGAAATGATGGAACATCCATTCTGGCAGCAGGAACAGAGCCCACCGTGCAATGATATGGTGAAATATGCTGAAAATATTCACAGGAGCCCGGGAACATAAACCTATGATTATTTTTTTCCCTTAAATCTCAATATTTTAGCCGGTTTCTCCCCCCACATAGTAAAAGTGCAGTTGTAAACAACATCTACTCTTTTTTTGAGGGGAAGAGAACTCTATTTTCTTTTTAATGTGACTGTACCAAAATTGCTAACTTATGTTAACCAAAATGTAATTATGTTGTCCGTGCTGGTCTTTTTGTCTTTCTGAAAAATGTCTTGTAAATAAGATTGCAGGTCTTAATGACTACATCCAGTAATTCCTGGGCTAACTTCAAAGGTGATAAAAGTAGGGCTATGCCTTTTTTAGCAGAATTCTTCATGTGCAGGCGTGCTCTCTGCTGGCCCAGTTCTTCTCCCTTCACTCATGGGGAGTCTCAGGTGGATTTTAAGAAATCCTTGCTTCCTTGCTGAGAAGTTTTTGCTCAGTATCCTGGAGGGAGCACGAGTGAGCTCTGAGTGACCAGGAGGAGCTTGCAGCTGCAAAACTCCTCTTGCCATGAACTAGAAGAGTTTCATCCTCATTCCTTCCATGCAACTTTCCCCCAAACAATCTTTTTCACCTTTTCTCAGTACAGTCTACGTTTTGCTTCTTCTCACCTCCAAACCTTGTTTGATCTCCTCTTTGTTTTGGGCTTCATTCAGAGAGAAGAAAGAGTGAAACTTGCTCATTGTATGACTGTACAAAACCTCCTTCAGTGGCTTCAGTTTCCCTAAATTGCCATCATTCATTAGCCTAACTTAAAAATAAATAAATCTGTTTTGTTGCTTTAGAAAGAGAATACAAATTTGAAAAGCTGGTGGCTAATTACTTCTGTGAGACTCAGCTTCATGCTGGCAGCAAATGTCTGTCAACTGTTCTGTCAGAGACTTGTGTAATTGTGTGCATGTTCCTGTTAGAGGATGCCGAGTTCCAGGGAGGCTTCTTCGTGGAATTGCTCCCCAAATAAGAACACCAGCACCCTTGGGTGCCTCAGAGTGCTTTGCTAGTTGATGGACTCTCAATTTACAAAGCCTGTGTTCACACTGGAGCAGGGAGACCAGGAGAAGCTTGGATCTCAACCTTTGCTTTTCCAAGATAATCAGCTAACAGTGCGTGTGTGTGTGTGTGTGAACACGAGGTATGTAAATAAACGGAGGCAATACTGTCTCTGGGACCTTCATTTCACCCAAGCTATTGAATCATCTCATCATAACTGCTTGTTATTAACCAAGTGGCATAATTCCAACTTAAACTTCCCCTTTGTTTACTAGAGACTTGCTGAGGAGCTTGTGCTGAATACTTAATTTTCAACCTTCTAACTGCATGTATTCATAGAAGGACCAAGCAGTGTTTAACTCAGAGATCAAGAGCTGGGTGTGAACCTCAGCTTTATTCTTAAGAGAAAGTTTCAGGTCTGTGTTTTAACAGAGAAAAAACCTTGTGGACATGATTGTCAGAGGGAAGGGAGGTGATGCTTTGCATGAACTGTCCTCCTAGAAGGTTACGTGCACCCCTTCCTCCAGCCAGCCCCAAAATTGAGCGCTTCCTATGTGATGCCCAGAGGCTAAAAGCGTGAGTGAGGGCATTGTCTGCTGCTCAGGGTAAGAGCAGCTGTGTGCTGGCCATGAGCCTGATCTCTGGTCAGCAGCTCACCTAAAAGGGACAGTGCGTGTGAATATTTCTCCCCCTTTGCTCTCCTCTCTTGCCTAATGTACACAATAAAGCAGGGTGATTCTGCTGTGGGAAAAGCCCCACTAATTTACTTTATTGACTGGCACAATGGAGGGGGCTGCAACTCCTGGTGCTCATGTTGGGTCATGGTGACTCCAAACACATCCTCTTCCTCGCAGCTTCTGCTAGAGCTCAGAAGATGTGAAAGCAAACTGTTAATCATACATGCTGCTGTACATCTTAAAATTAGGGTGGAAAGGTGGCTGTGCTTTGGAGGCTGAAAGACTGTGCTTGGAAAAGCACCAACAGCTTTGTGGTGCAGTGAGGGCAGGGAAGCTCCTCGTGGAGCGGGGCTGCTGAAAATTCTCCATGGAAATGAGAAAAGGGTAGTAAAGGCACCTCAGTAAATTAATTTAGATGTTTAAGCAACGCTGTTAGTCCTTCCTGTAAACAGGACTTTACCAGCAAGCTCTACCTGCGCTTCCTGTTTTCAAATGCTCCTCCCTGGTGCAGAACCACCAACCTGATTACCATGTGAAACGAAGCAGAACCCGCTGCTATCCCTGCATGTTCCTGCTTCCTCCTGGAGCAGGAGCAGCTTCCACATTCCCAGGTACAGCCACCTTCACCCTCCGAACCCAGAGCATCCGTATTTTCTGTGCGTTGTGCCATGTGTCCGAGAACAACCGCGACCTCCAGATTTTGGGTCCATAGTCTTCAGAAAATGATTTTTCTTTGAAAGTCTTTAACTTTTTGAGTCTCTTCCGCTGTGTGTCCTTATCTCCCCGCAGAGATTTTGTTTCACCCTCTCACGGCACAGCCCTGCGTGCGCTCAGTGACACGTAGAGCCACTCGCAGCCCACCCTCCCCGCCCCGGGCAGCCTTGACAGAATGGGTGCCCCAAGATAAATAGGCACCTTCTGCACGGAGCTGAAAATCGAACGGTCCCCGTGCTCATCTGGAGCCGAATAGATTGTCGCAGAGCCTGGGGACAGGGCGGGGGGAGCGGGGCAGGGGCCGGGGTACCCCGCGGGGAGCGCGGCCCGGCGGGGCCGGGGAGCAGCGCCCGGCCGAGCCGGACCCACGGAGCCCGGGCTGTGCTCCGGCACCCGGGGCCGTGCTGGTGCCCAGGGGGGACCCCGGGGGCTGGGGGAGGGAGAGGAGCGCATATAAATCATTATTGGCGAACATCTCAGCTCTTGAGCCAGGCTGTCGCTTGCTGCTGCTCGTGGTGCAGCCCAGACATAAATCATAATTCCCCTACAATAGATCCTTTTGCAGCCGCCATCAGGAAAAGTGTGTTGGTTTTATCGATTTTTTGACACCAGGGCCCTGGCAACGGCCGCTCTGAATCATTATGAAATGAAACTGATTAGGAATTCATGGAATACTAAATAAACTTTACGAGCCCGTTGTAAGTTTTTTGATGCATGGGGAGCGGAAAATGAAAACTAATGATATAAAAATTACACAGCGTGCTGAGTATTATTATACTGCTATTGATTTGTTTCAAACTGTACATCAAAATCGAAGTGTGCTGGGTGTGCTTGGCTGCAAGGCTGATGCTCAAAAGCTTCTGAGGTTGTTGTTGTTTTTTTTTTAATGCTGGCTCCAGCATTTTTTGCCAGTTGGAGAAGGTTGTGCCAACTGCAGGATTGCTCAAGTGCTCCCTGCAACCACCCTCTGCATGGTGATCACAGATTTTATTCTCCCATTTGCACGGGGATTCTCCCGAGACAAAAATATATTGACGAGGATTTTAGCCTAAGTGGATAACTCCCCACACACACTTCTGCTCCAGGGAATTTTACCTCTGTTCCTTAATAGCCAACGTTGTGAGGGAAGCCCAAGACACTTGACAAACATTTATGCAAAACTGCACAAAGGGATCATTTGTTCTGTCACTAACTGCAGCCACCTCGGGAGTGAAGGGGAACAGCTGGTTATAATGCTGCCCATCGCTTTGGGTCAAGAACAGATAACTCGCCATTTTTTAAACTTTTCTTTCTACAAATAGACAATTTGTAACATGATCGTAATAGCCCTGTCCGGACTTAAAATCAATGGAAATAATGAGTGGAATCGGGGTGATCTATTTGCTTCCTATTTACTATTTTTGACAGCAGAATTTAGCAAAATTAAGTAAGGGGAAAAAAAGGTAAAAAGGCTGGGACTGTTTCAGTGTCACCATGAGACAAAGTGCTGAATAAGAGCAGGGGGGTGTGGTTAGATGTAGTGCTGCTGGTGTCATGGCTCGTTTTTGCTGGAATAAAAAGGATCCTCAGCTGCAGATTGCCCTGCTAGCCTGGGAAGGTCTCTGTCCTGGCTGGACCAAGGTGGTTCTGTATTGCAGAGTGCCCACCCTGGCTCTCTCCTGCAGGCAGGATGCTGGAGGATGTTGCAGCAGCAGTTTTATGATTTTCTTTAGGGAAAAACCCCTGCCCTGATGTAAATACCTCTCTTCTTCATGGCATCCATTCTGCTCGAGTTCTCTGTGTTGCAGAAGAGCAGTGGGACACCTGCAGCTGTATCCAAAGCATTCTTGGGGAAAAGCTTTTTGTGTGAGTGCAAAAACAAGGTCAGATTTAGAAATGTCTTCTGGTGTAAAAGGATTTGGCAGGTGATGGGAGCAGCAGTAATGAATAATGCTGTAAGAGAGCTAAGCATGTGCAGAACCAAACCTTCCTCCTGCAAAATGAACACCAAAATTAACCACTGCTGGCATGGGCACAAACCCTGTGGGTGCAAAGAGCTTCGGTGTCCTCAGCTGTGGGACAAATGCTTGAGCTGTGCAGGATGTTCCAAAGTCTGTGCCTTTGGGATTTTGGCAGTTTTGTGAGCACAGCTGCAGTGGTATGATGGGGCTTTTGGGGGAGACAGCAATCCCAGGGCTGAGAGTATTTCTGAAAGTCCCCTGCCAGGGCTGGAGCTGTTCCTGTAAGCAGGTGACAATATCGTGACAGCCAGTGGTCATGTCCCACGGCCTCAGCTCCCCGAGGTGGGGTCTTGCAGGGTTATGGCCCCTGCTGTGGGATCATCTGGGAGCTGAGCTGAGCTTAATGCAGGGAACTTCTTAGGGTCAGCTCTATTTCTGGCTGCCCGTGCTGGTGATCATCTCTGGCCTAAGCACATTGCCTGTAAATGGAAATGTAATACTGGCGAGTAGGGAGAAAATCCAATGGAATCAGGGACAAGAGAGGAGGAGAAAATTTAAGCAACTGGAAATAAGCTGCTGATCCACAGAGGGCTAAGCTGCCATGTCCCTTGGTATTCCCCTGAGACTACACCTTTCTGTAAGCAGACCTCCTGCAGCTCCTGCTGTGTCCCTGATGAACCTGGATGTCACTGCTCCAGGCTGCACATCGAGCACCAGCTTCTAAACTGGCATCTCTGCTTCTTCACCCTACAGACAGATCCTTGAGCTCCCTTCTGTTCCCAGGCACAGAGAGCTGAGCCTGCAGGGTGTTAGAGAGGAATTTTGTTATGCTTTGGTCAGGGAAGCTGTGCCTGCAGCCATCGTGGTGCTGTCCATGCCACTCTTCTCTGCTTCTCAAATGTGGGCTGGAGATGAAGTAGCTGCTAGCTTCAAATTCCCTGGAGAACAAATCTGGAGTGTAAGACTTGAGCAGCCCTACTTATTTGGAAAATAAAACCCTTCTTTCCAATAAGTAATGTTACTTCAAGAGTGAGCTCCTGCTTCTGGTCCCTGTCTGAGCAGTCTAGGAATTAAAAATATATTACATTGTATGTGAATACAGGATGTATTGAAGGGAAAACAGCTTTAGTGCTTCCCACCAGGGCTGTGTTCAACTGTGTCCCAGACCCGGTGCAGATCCCGGGGAAGCTCAAGGAACTCCTGCACGTGGGGACAAGGCTCTCAGTTCCCATCCTCCCAAGCCCTGCCTGGTCCCAGCTTGCCACAGACTCCCATAAATTCTTTGGCAGCCGTGGGCTCGTTACCGTAATCTATGGCTATTGGGATGTTTTGTGTGATGCACACAGGGAATGATGTCAGCTGAAGGCAGTTCTGCTTTCCCTGGCTCACTGGGCGATAGCAGTGCCCGCTCTCCGCGCCTCGTCAGCGCGGGCGCCGGGGATTTTTCTAAGATATGTATATTGAATTTAGATTTGTGCTCTTAGTACCTTCACTCATTCATTCAGAGCCATATTGACTACATAAATTGAGTGTTACAAGTAAGAGAGAGTTTAGCCATTATTTTCTCAGTGATTTGATTTAATGGCCTGGCTGTTTTGGCCGTTACTTCTGGCTTTTCATTTGCATGGATTCTTGGCTCTGCTGATTAGCATGTTTTTTATATTTTCCATTTAATTTTTTCCTCCCTTTTGGAAAGCTGAGTGTTTCATAATTAAATAAATTGTTGCATCTGTTTTGTATCTTCATACAAACACACATATAAAGGACTGTATACATGTTATATATATTTTTTTTTTCCCCCATCTCTGCTGATTATACAGAGTTAAATGCAGCTGTCTGTGTGACAGGAATATTGTGTACAGTGTGTGGAGTGATATACAGGTCACTATATTACTGATGAATAAAAGTTTCCTCCTAAGGCAGCTGCTGCAGATTACTTAGTGCTTGACATGGCGTGTCTTTGTGTCACTGTTACCGGGTGAAATTAAATCAGAACAGGAAAATATTAATTTAAAGTAGGGGATAGAGGCCGCTCACTTCCAATTACTCTCTACCCTGTCAGCTTTATATGGGCGCAAACAAGGAAGGAGGCTGGATTAATTGCTTTGGACTCTGCCCCACTACAGGCCCAATTATAGAAACATATTGGCTCCCAGCACTATTATATACACTGCTGTGCAGGAAATTGTGTGAAATTTTAACGGATTTCAGACGTAATAATAGAGAACACGATTCAGGACAGCATTAGCAGGCTGGGTGGAATCTTTACGGATGGGTTAAGGTTAAGCTGTTTGGGGGTCCTTTGTGTATTAAAGGATCATCTGGTTAACCCATGTACTGGGAGCTTTTGATACTGGCCTGGGAGCAAACAGAATAAAAACATTCATCCTCTGACAACAAGGAGCTAAATCCTCAGCTGGAATGAGGGCAGGAACATGCGGTGTGAGGCTGGGGAGCGCAGGGCTGAGGGAGAGCCTTGCATGGCATTAAACAGGCTGGTGTTGGGAGGCTCTTTAGAAACCACCCCTGGCTGGTGTCAGCTTGGCGTGAGAGCAAGCAGGGTGAACAGCACTGACCTCTGAAATGGGTGGGATGATTGTTTTGGAAGCGGCTGTGGGAGCAGCACTCAATTCAGTATTTTAGTTGGAATTTGTTCAGACTTTGTTCCTCTCACTGTGAGTTCCACCTGCTGTTTCACTCCTTTCTGTGCTCAAACCCATGTGTGGTAGGCACCTGGTAATCTGTGTGCACATAGGTACTGTCCTGTCCCTCTCCCTCTCACAAAATCATTGTTTGTTACAAAATCTGGCTGCAGGCAGAACGAGGGACTCACTCCAAAGCCAGGGCGACTCTCAGGACTCCTGAATGTGCTGCCAAAGTCCCTGTGTGTGCTCATGTGTGGAGTGCTGCACATCCACCATGGGCTGGTGGCTTTCTAAGACACTTAAGGTATTAGAAGCAAGGAACTAGAGAAATTCCGTTGACTCTCTGCTTCCTGCCCAGACAAAAGTGCTGAAGTCGTTGAGTAGATGCACCTTTGATCTCGTGCCCACCAAGAGTATTGTGGGTTTGGTTTCACAACAGCCCTGCTCTGCAGAGTGAGAGCAAACTGTGAGTTTAGCAAGTGTCTACCACGCTTCCTTGTCAGCCCCAGAACAAGCTCTGCATTCTTTGACTTTGTGATCTTTCAATCTGTGTGACTCTGACACTTCACACCATTTCTTCTTCCTTGCTTGGGATATGTCAGTGACAACTGCTGAGTATTTTGGGGGGATGTTAGAGGAGGGCCAGCTGGTTGGGACTGTAACTGAGGTAAATCCGTGTTTAGTTGGGCTTGTTTTCAGCTGCTTTAACTGGGTAAGATTGTACTGACTCTAGAAAGCCACGTGGATGAAAATACAGAGCCCTAAAGGACACGAAGGGTGACTTCAACCATTCCTGCCTCTGGAAGTATCCAGAGAGGGACCTTTAGGGAATCCCAAAAGCATTAGAAATGGAAATTTGTCTTAAGACACAATATCTAACAGCAAGTGTGATGGGACTGGGGAGTTCTGTCCCCCTGAGTGGGAGCACTGTGTCAGTGGGGGCTCAGGCTGGAGGCAGCCCCATAGCCTGGGTCAGGGGCTGCTCCCTTCGCCCCCTCCTCAGCGTGGCTTGCACATCAGTGACGGTCTGTGCCTGTGAATGGGCTACAATAAAAGTGTTACAATAGAGGTGGTGATTTAGGGTGGCAGGGGAAATGCATAAAGAGCTGTCTGGAGGATCCAGGGTGGTAGAAGCAAAGTAAATTCTGACCAGAAATGGTTATCGAATGGCAGCATCTTTGCTGTTTTGTCTGAGGAAAGCCCATTTAGTTCCTGGATGATTACCTGGAGGGAAGCTGCATCTCCAGCAAGTCCTTGCCTCCCTTTGGTTCTGCTCCCTGTTCAGAGAGCCAGCAGGACCTGCAGAAGCCTCCAAGTGTCACTTTTATAATTGCAATTTGTGCTTGTTTTAAACCAGGAGGGGTGAAGGACTGAATTTATGATGTCTGGTTTGGGAAATCTATTTTTGTTCCCTCTAACTGATTGTCTTGTAACCACGCCTGTTATGAGTGGGGAGCATTGTATATAGAGAATGTATAAATATAAATATCAGGAGATGCGTGTGGAATCTCAGCACAGCCAAGTGACACTGGAAATCCTTTTGGCACTGAAGGCACTCAGATATGGTGATGTGGTGAGGAGGGGGATGCAGGGGAGGCTGAGCTGGTCCAGCCTGGCCCGAGGTTTCCATGTCTCTGGAAGAGCAGGGAGCGTGCTGGAGGCACCAGCAGACCGCAGAGTGTGCCAAGGGCAGCTCCTGCTGCTGCCGTGGCCTGTCCAACCTCACAACTGGTGTTGACATAAAAACCTCTGGTATTGACCCAAAATCCTGTGATATCGACCTAATCTGAGAGGGCTGTGGAGAGTTTGAGATGGCACTTCCAGCAGATCAGTGGCTCCGTGGGGATGTGGGTTCTAAACTGCTGGAGGAGTTTGGTCTGAGCGGCTTCCCTCGCCAGGGCCGGTCACCTCTGCCTTTCTGGCTCAAGGTGCTGAAGTGGTACCAATGCAAGCCCCTGCAGCTCTCGAAACTGTGCCTCTGAAAATGAAAAACAAGGAGAAAAGGTGCAGGTGGCTGCCATGTGATGGGACTAGGAATCACAGCAGAGTGACCACAGGGTGGCTGGTGCAGAGCTGTCTCCCATCCACATCCCCTGGAGTCCCCGGGAACCTGAGACACGCCCTTGCCCTCTGAGCAGGAGCCACTTTGCTGGTTACAGGAATTATCAGCTCCTTTAATTTTTTTTTTCCTAGAAGCTTCTTAGAATTGGTTGGGTTTTGGGGAAAAAAATTAAAGTGTTGCCTCTAAAGCATATGAGATGGATTTACCACTGATCTTCTGAACAGAAAGACTATAAAGGTGCCTGTGGAGCTGGAACAGCACAGAGGGGGTTAATACTCTGCTTTGTTGGTTTTGACTAGGGCCCATGGTTTTACTGCAGCAGTAAAGTCACTTTCCTTTTATGTTTAAAAGCCAGCAAGGAAAAATTGCAATTACAAAGACAACTAAAATCTTCTCTGGTACTCAACAAGGTAATCAGTTCAATTGATTTTTTTTTTTCCCCTAGCCAGAAAAGTATTTAAAGTTAAATTCTATCTGTGATTTTTATACGGGGAAAAAAAAATCTGTTCTCTGAAATGCTTCCTGGTTTTAAAAATGTTCTATTTTATTTGCCCTATAAATGCAAACTTATAAAATGCGATAAGGGATCTTTCTCTTCTCCCTGCACAGACAAGACCTGAGAGAGCTCCCTGCTATCCCTGCATGGCTGCCAATTGCACAGACAGATATCACTCCATTAGTCATTAGCATCTAAATCATCCCACTTCTCATTCAGGTTTACTGGGCTGTGATGGCTACTGGATTCATAGGACACCTGAGCCAGGTCTTTTGTACAAGGTCTCCTGGAGCAATTGATTGTAAAAAGACAGCAGGAGAGCAAACCACTGGTTTCTGTGCCCTTTTGAGCAGGGAGGATGGGCTGTGCTGCCATGTGTTTTCTCTAGGAATTATTAAAGTTTTTTCTTCTTGAAATATTGTAGGAGGGTTGAATTTGTTATGCGTAGTAGTGCAGCACGCCAGTGCAGCAAAAAAAAAAAAGCTGTGAGGATTTTTGGAAAAAAAATAAACAACCCACTTAAATTTCAAGTGTGATACAATAGGAGCATCTCTTCCCTCTCTTTCTGGAGTGGAAGGGGGATGGGGATAAAGGAGCTCCGTGGCAGAGCAGCTCCATTAGAGATCTGCTCTTGGACCATTATAATTAAAATTGTAGTCAATATTATAGTTAAACTTGTTCTTTGTAGAAGCCAAGTCTTATTTACGTGGATCAGGCTTCAAAATCTAATGTGTGAATATGGCTTTAAAATTCCTGGGGAATTCTCTGGGGTTTAATACTCGAGTGCTCTGGAGCACCTGGGCTGGGCAGTCCCTGAGCTGCCCTGTGCCGCCGGGTTTTGTGACACGTGTGTCTTTGCTTCGGGGTCAGAAGGTGCCTTTCGTGTTGAGGGCTACAGAAACCTAACCAATGAACAAAAAACCCCACCCACTGAAGCCCTTGGAGCTTTCTAGGGCAGGGAGAGAAGCAAATGGAAGTGGAAAGCAGTCTGTGATGCAGCACTTGCTGTCGAGGGACTGGGGAGAATCCATGAGGAGAGAAAGGAATGCCCACCACATGTTCATTTTTACTTCATGTTTTTAGAGGAAGGAGCTGACTTTCCATGGATATGCTGGTTTGGGGGTTAACCCTTCCAGCATCCCTGTGCCTACAAACCTTTCACTACAAGCAAGCTCACATAAATTCCTGGCAATGGTATCCTTCCCAAGCCCTCGGGCTACAGGGATCTTTAGTCACTTTGGATTGGACTGGATTTGAAAATAGGTCCCTAAGGTGAAGGGCCAATACATCAAACCAGTAAATCATGTTTTATACCAACTCCTAATAATGAATGAAGTGCCATTTCATACAATACCTAAGTTAGGATTTTATTGATTAACTCTCATCTTGGTGTTCCACCCAAATCTAAGATATATTGCCTGCTGTAATTTTTACATTAGCTGTCAAATTCATCTTGTCTTCCCAGGGTTATGATGTGTACGGAGCAGACAATAAAAACCATCAGAGTTTCAGTGTTTATCTAATGAATATACACAGGCCAGAGAGATTAATAAGGATTTGATAGGCAGAGCCAAGAGGCAGGAAATGCCCATGTTCAGGGCTGGAGCTGGGGACCAGGATTTCAGATGAAGGCGAGGGCTGGAGGAGGGTGACACTCACTTGTCTCGTCCCACGCCTTCCTCCTCCCCCTGCCAGGCTGTAATGGATGATGGGAGTCTCAAGGAAGCAAAGATGATGCTTTTTTTGTGCATACCATGAAGGAGCAATGGGGGAAAGGCTGCTGGTAAACATTAAACTAATCCTCTGAATGATTTGCCAAGGCAGAGCTCTGTGTTGGTGCTCAGAATCCAAACGAACCCGTGCTTGTGGCATTTCACCCTGTCATTGCTGTCCGATAGAAAGAAATACCTTTGGGATCTCCTTCCTTATATATTTTCTGGTTAATAACCCCTCCAGGTCTTGAGCAGAGCCCTCGGCAGTACTTTCCTGGTCCTCCCCAGAATCGTACATCTTCCTCCGGGGTGCGTGGCCTTTGAGGCTTCCCCCAAAGGCAGAGGTGGCCGCGGTTGTAACGGGAGAGGGAGCCCTTATCCCGGGCATGGCTGCGGCCAGCGCTGTCCCCCGGGGCTGCGGCCACCCCGCTGCCCGCCGCAGCTGGAGGCTTTGCCTCTGAGCCCCTGGAGAGGGGGGAATAGGAGCAGAGATCCCTTGCTGGAAGCTCGTGGGATTCAGCCTTAAATCCCTGCCGGCTTTGGTGCTCCGGTCTGCGAAACGGGGAGATTTGGGGCTCTGCAGGAGAGGGGCAGGGGGGGTTTGCTCTGTTTGCTGGAGCACGGGGCCGAAAGGCGCTGGGAAAGTGCAAAGGGCTGCCGTGGCCGCTGAGCACAGCCCGGCCGGCACGCTCCGCTTGCTGCGGGAGGACGCGTGCGGAGCGCCGGCTCAGGGATGCGCGGCGGAGGGGTTCGATCCGCCCGCTGCTGGGAGCTCCACCGGCAGGGCTTGGAGAGGTGAATACGCGCTGTTCTGCTGGCTGCGGTCCGCCTGGAATGAAACGAGCATTAAAGAGAGGAGCGATGCGCTGAGGGGGTGCAGGGGGAGCGAAGCCCAGCGTGCGCTGAGTCAGGCTGACCTCGGGCTCGGAGCCAGCTAGCCCCTCGCTGTTCCTGCTAGCCACGGCGGCCCCCAGCTGAGCCCTCCATCGTCCTCCTGACCTAGCAATGCCTTTGCCAGTCCGATACTCGCTGTGGTTTGAATTGTGAGCTCCTCAGGGCAAGGACTTTTCCCTCCGTCGCTGTTTCCCGATGGCAGCGGGGACAGCAGAGTCCTGGATGGGGCTGTGATGTTGAGCAGGTGACTTTTCCAAGCATCCCGTGCCATTCAGTTCTCCAGCCAGCTTTGGTGCATGTCACATTTTACATCCCAACCTGTCTATTATCTGAACAAGCAGTCAGATCATAACCTGTTGAAAAATCTGTTTATTAAAGAGAGTAACGAAGCCTCAAAACAAATGTTTCCGTTCCTCCTTTCCTCCCTTTTGTCCCCTTCGGTCGGTGATTGCATTTTTCTGTTATACACCCAGCATGAAACAGTAACACATTACAGCACAAAGCAAAACACCATTTATCTAATCTCGGCTCTAATATGGGATAGGCCCTGAGTAGGAGGGGGCTGCAGCGGAGCCAGGAGCGGAGCTGGCTGGCAAAGGACAATGGATCGCTGCAGATGCGGATTGAGTGAGACAATTGAACCAATTATGCTATTCCGGGCACTTCAGTGAGATCGCAGAGCATTTCCTGAGCTTTGGTAGAAGTAATCAGCGTTCCTATTCATCTCTGCCCCATCCTGCGTGCCCTGCTCTGGGCAGAATGCAGTTCCTGCACTTGTGGCCCTCGGACAATTCCCTGGCACGCTTTGCTCCCCTCACTCTTTGTCCTGGTCAGAATTTCAAAATCACTAATTACTTTCCCCCCTCTATCTAAGATCATGTAATCATTTTACTTGAATAAGTAATGTTTTTGAGTCTCCCACTGAAGTGTTTGGTCCTGCCTGGAAGCAGCTGGTTTTTCACCTCTGAAATTGCTGCATTTTGGCAGCTGCTGGAGGGAGCTGCAAGTCAAACCTGAAGCTGGTGGGCACATTACAAAGTGCTTTGTAACACTTTGGGTGAGAGGAAGCAGAATGACCTGTGCTGTGTCTTTTTAGCACCATTTAAGCTGTAAAACCAGCCAACCAACTCTCTTCCAAATGTTGGCTGCTGAGATTGACTGCGCTCATGAAGATAACGGGGGGAAGTATTTTTCTCTTAAGTCCACAGCTGTCCTAAATCAGCCGGGGATCCTGGAGGGCCGCTGAGCGCCTCGGAACGCTCAGCATCCCAGCCAGCGACATAAAGACACCAGGCAAAATGTCACTTGAAGTGTTGCCTCTTCTTCAGCAGTAACTCTGCTCCATAAATGCAATTGATCTCCTGGGAGAGGAGGGATTTCTTCAGCAAATGCAAGCTTTGTGAGGAAAAATATATGAGCTGTTGGGCTTGTGTTCCTTCTGTGTGTGCTCCAGATCCAAGGCCTCGGAGTGTCACAGCAAGCAGGGGATCTGGGGATTGCTGTGTGTGGGGTTACACGCTCCACACGGTGCTGCAGGGCTGAATTAAAGTTGTGTCCAGATTTAAAATCACTTCAAGCAGTTATTGCAATGTAAACTGAGCAGCGAGGGTTTAATTCTGATTTCAGTCGGGTTTTTTAGTACAATATTGTTGCTGTTGTCAGATCTGGGCTGGATCACAGCTTTAAACCAACATGAGTTGTAAGTTTTGGTTCAAGCGGGTTTAAGTCCTGCCCTACCTGGGCTGAGAAGCAGCTGGAGCATCCTCAGCTCCAAGACTATTTTGCAGGAGGGGCTGGGGGATGAGCATGTAATGGTAGGAGTTTTACAAGTGTCTAAAAACAGAAGCTTATAATGAAAGTGCTTCCTCAGCCATAACTATAGTGTGCTGGCGTAATTGGAATGCTGAGTGGTGTGCTGGGTTTAGGAAGGTAATAAGAACTGCAATCAGTATTAAATAAAATGTATCTTCCTTTAGGGGAAATAAATGTATATTAAATCAAATATTCATGAATCCAAGTTAGTCTTCATACATTACACAAACAGTTTTTCAAAAATGCAGCTATCCTGAAGGCCGGGTGTGATGTGTGTGAAGGAGGAGAGGGATTAGCTGGGAGCTGGGGAGAGGGAAAGGGCCTGGCCTGTCACCACCTGAAGGAACAAAGCCCTCTGGGCTCCAGTGAGGTCTTGCCTGAACACCACCTTTGAGAAAGTGGTTTAAATTGTGCAGAAGTGTTAAAAGAAGCAAAACTGCCTCTTTATAATGTTCATCATCTGCAGCAAAACCTGGACATCCACATGAGCCTTCCAAGAATGGAAAGCTAAAAGGGGAGTGGGTTTCAGTTCACAGATATTTCAGTAAATGCTGGTTCCCTCCCACGGGCAGGACTGAGAGGATTCACTTGCCTGTCCTCAGGGTGGCTTTTTAACTCCTGTGAACTCGTGTTTTCCTGCCTGCCCCAACGCACACAGAGGGGAGGAGAACATCCTGCAGGAGAGGCACAGCACAGCCTCTCCTTCCAGCCAGGCTGAGGAGTGTCCTGCTGCCAACACCCCGGGATGAGGGAAAAACGTGAAAGGCTCCGGCTTGGCACCGACACGGAGTGTGGATAGCACACACGTGTGAGCTCGGGCTCCGCGGGGCTGGGACAGCTTCCTGCTTCTCACCCCGAGGAATCCTCGGTGCCAACGGGGGCTGGGGTCCCGCTCGCCTCTGAAAAAGGTGTTTCTTGTTTGTCACGAGGGGGCTCAAAGCTTCACAGCCTCGGTCCTGGTTTCAACACAGCGTGGTGCCAATTTGGCTGCAAGTGTGGGGCTTAAGGTGGTTTGATTTAATTCCTCTCAAGTCAGGCTGTGCTGTTAGCTAACACCTCTGTGTTTAGGAGCCGAGGTAGTAAAAGTTCAGGTTGGTAAAAGCAGGGACAAATCTGTAGGTGTTTCCAGGAGAGTTTGTTAGTTTAATCAAATTGGACTCGTCTGGAGTTGTGTCAGCAGAATTCTTCTGTGCAGTTTATGAAATGTCAGTGCTTTTATCCAACAGCTACAATCAATTTGCTGTTTGATAAAATAAGCAAACACCTCCAGGCTGCATCCTTATCCCTGTCTGTATAAACAGAGGGGCAGGGAGACACGGGCATGGATTCTGTTACCTTCCTGGGGCGAGGAGGGTTTCGTTCCTGAAGGCTTCCAAAAGAGCGGCGCACAGCTGTGGGGAGAGGGCTAATTTGTGTCATTTGCTGAAACCGCTGGGCTCTTCTTCCCTGCTTGGGGAATTATTGATTTTATCACTCTCCGACCTTACACGTGTCGCTGTCTTGTGCATGCTGGCCTGTAGGAAGTGCTGTCTACTGATTCACAGCTGAGGAATAATTCTGTTTTATTTGTGATTACTCTCCTATTTTTGGCTCATCAGCCATGCGGTCTTGTTCTTTCTGCCAGGCTTAAATCCTCAGGAAAAATGTACCCAGTAATACAAAATACCCAAACAAAGCCTCCCCGCTTCCCCACCACTCTGCCTCTGTGCTGCCACAACCCAAACACTTTTATTCATCTCTGCACATGTTACTCTGTAAAGACTCATCACTGTCCCATTGATTTCATTGTCTGGGTGTCTTCAACAGTTTTCTTGGATCTCTGGAAGTCGGGGAGAATGGAATATGATTGCAGACATCAATACGTGAGCGTGTAACCCTATTGAAGTGCTGTCAGGCCGGCTGAAGTGCACGGGGGGTTGCTGTGTTATTGTGCAGCTTCTCTGCCAAAAAACTCAGTCTCTGCTTTCAGAAGTGGAGGGGGGATGAGCAGAGATGCTGATAGGGAGGAGGGTTGGTTGTAGGGAGGAAATATATGGAGCATCTACTAGAGCTTGCATGGTACATTAATTGTCTGTAGCTTTTTCCTTTCCTTCTCAAAGCAAAATTAATTATGGGGAGGTGATGTTCCTTTAATGAACATCATTTAATTTAAAAAACGGACAAGTATACTATCATTAGGTCTCCTACTTAATGTAGTGTGTTTTCTTAAGCTAAATCTGGTTATTGTGGCACTGTGGAGGTGAAGAGAATCCCCTTCCTCTGGGATCCGAGCGCGGCTCTTGGCTGCCGAGCGTCGCGCAGCCACGGAGCCCAATCTCGGCTTGCCTGTGGGGGACACTGCTTGACCGCTTATTGCATATTTGATCAGTTTATTTCTGCATCCGAGAGCCTCCCCGGGGTGTCAAGGTGACAGAGGGGTTCAAATTAATTGGCAGGGCAAGGAATGGGAAGGCAGGGATGTTCTGTGCCCGCCGTGCCGGGCTCCCGGTCTGGAACGAATCCCCCCTTTCCTCTGAAGGTACACAAAGGTGCCCAGCGCTCGCTGGGAGAGCCTGGTGGGCTGACAACATCACTCATCAAGGCCAGCGCTGGCGAGAATAAGCTCATCCACAAATCCTCTGCTCCTCTTCCCACTGGCACCCTTCATCAGCCGAGCAACGAACACGGATCAGGCGATGCCGGCTGGAGGGAACCCAGCACCACCCAGGCACAGCCACCCCAAAAACCCCCCTTTAGCAAAGGGCACGGAAGTGAAGGGCTTTGAAAATAGGAGTAAAAATGGTAACAAGACTGAGAAGTCCAGGTTTTAATTAAAAACACAAGTGGTATGTTTGTAAATTGAAGGGAGTGGCAGCTGCTCTGGTTTCACGTGTTCTGTTCTGCCATGTCGAATCATGGCTTTAAAAGGTTAATCTCAAAATTAAATAGGTGGTACCTCTTAAGGACTGGGCTCTTGTAAAATCAAATTGTCTGCTAGAGACAGCTGACTTCAAACATGCTTATAAATGAAACAGTCAAAATTAGGGATTTTTTTTTTCCTATAAGGAAAGCGGCACATTGGGAAAAGAACTTGAGGTTGTTTTCTAATTGCTTCTGCTTTTAAAGATTGAATATGGTGTTTCTGGTCTGATTTGTGGCTATCAGTACTTTATATGAACTGTCATTCTTGATATGTGTGTTATCTCAATTTTCATACGTAGGCTTTTTATGAAAAACTAGAACTTAAATTGCAGTGGATGGAATAGGAGCTATTCCACTTAAGTGTTCTAGGAGAGAAAAATCAAAATACCCCTGTACTGAGTCACTGCTGGAGGTTTTTGGCAATACTTGAAGGCCAAGGAGGAGGATCTCGAACACGCAGTGCCTATTTTTAGTGTTTCTGCTGGGGCTCCCCAGCCTTTGCAAACCCATTCTCACTTGCTTTGGTGGAGTTTGGATCAGGCAGTTGTTGCCGTGCTGCCAAACCGAGCATCCCGATTTTCAGCTTTTTGTTTTCCTTTGGCCTCAAGGCTGTTTGTAAATGAGCTGTTGGTGACACCTGAGTGACTGTGCTTGACTTGTTTATTTTTTTTTTCTTGAAGATTTTTTTGGGGGTTAGCCTTCATATGTGGGTACAGAAACACCCGCTCTTTTTACTTTTATTTTATCCAACATCCGCTTGCTGTGTGTTATTTGCTCCCACCGTTGAGGGGTTATTGCATTTGTCATCTCCTTTGCCATGTGGGGTGAGAGGCAGCGTTTGTTAATATACAGGAGAGCTGGCACTTCCACGTCTGCGAAATGATGTACTTTGGGAAGTCGCCTGAGGTGAAAAGTGCCACGGGAGGGTAAAATGTGATGTGCCTGAAACAATGGCCGCGAGCAGCGATCATCTGCAGCACTCACCTCCGCAGGGCCGAGGTTCTGCCACCCAATCTCCCGTGCTCAGATTAACTCGGGAGTATTAAACACGCGCCCTGTGCTGCCTGCTTCCCCCTTATCTGCTCTGTGTTCTGAGCACAGAAATGCTTGCTTCTATATACTAAAATGGGATTTTTTTAACCTAAAGAAAAGTGTATTCCATTGTTATTACCTTCATTCCCAAGCTGTGTTTATACTCTGATAACTGCCAGCCTAGTTTCCAGCAATAGCTGCCGATAGAAAAGATTACCTCTGTATTTTGAGCATTTTATTGACTTGTTCAATAGCACTTTTCTGTTATTTGCCATGGCTGGAGGGGCTGGCCGTGGGGCACAAGAGGTACCAGCAGCCCTTTTGCTGTCCCCACCCCAGCACTGCTGTCTGGCTGAGGACATCGCTTGGCTGTTCCAAATTTAGGTTACTGGCAAACAACTCCTGCAAGCTGGGGCTCTTGATCCATCTCTTTGTGGAGCTTGAACTTGCCACATCATTCATGTGATGGGGGGAGTTTAGGTTTGTGCACAGTGAGCTCTGTGTGATGTGGAGGTGTTTGTGTGGAGCAGGAGCTCCTCCAGGACCCCCCAGCCTCTGTGGCTGGAATTTATTTTCGTTTCTCACACCGTCTGCAGTTCGGTTTTAGCTCTGGCTCGGGGAATACTTTGTTGACCAGGCTGCAGGAGGCTCTGCTGTGCTCTCGGTGTGCAGGCAGGGCACAGACAGCGCTAATCCCCTCAGAGCATCAGCACAGAGGGTAACAAATGCTCCCGATTCCGCGGGGCCGCGGGCAGAGCCGGGCAGAGGCACAGGCTGCTGCCGCTGCTGGGCAGCGCGTCCCCAGGGAGGGAGGGGGCTGCTGGCAGCCGGGCCAGGCTCTGCCGTCCCCCAGCGCTGCCCCTCCGCCCTGCCCGACAGCATCAGAGGGCGCTCTGCCATCTCCGCTCCTTTTCCGGCGCCGGCGCTGGCTTTGGGTGCTGGCTTTGGGTGCTGGGGTGCGCCGGCACAGGGTGGAAGTTCTCCGCCCGCAGGCGGGGGGACGGTGCCGGCGGAGCTCTGCCATCCCCGCCCGGCTCCCCCTCGCAGCCCCCGCGGGCCCTGTGCACGCTTCGGCTCGGCTTTGGGGACGGTGAATATGTAGCCAAGGCTCCAGGCTGGGATTTTTCCAGCGGTTTGGGGGGGTTTGTGTCTGGTTTCAGCCGGAGCGGTGTCTAAATCCCCTCGCAGCTCCAGGCTGGCGGGGAGAGGAGCCCTCGGTCCTGCTCGGCTGCGCTGTGTCCCCGCACGTCCTGAAAGAAACGCACTCACCTTGTCCGTGCCGTGCCGTGGGAGGTGCGGGATGAGCGCCGTGTCACCGCTCGGATCAGACCCCGAGCGAGCCGGTGCCCAGGGGCAGGGCCAGCGCAGCCCCACGGCCGGGGGCACGCACGGAATTCACCTCCAGCGGTTCCTCCCGAGTGCAGCAGCCCCTTTCGGCTCGAACAGTACTTTTAGTTACTGGAGGAGGTTAAGTAACTCTGCTGATCCATCCTGTTGTTAAGTGAAGGTAGCAGGGTGCCAACAATTAAAGAAGTAATTGTTCAATTGGTTCTGCAATAATACTCATTGATTCTTTGTTTGAAGTGATTCGCTTTTCAATCCTCCTGCATTTAGAGATCTTGTTTCACCTATGTCAAGGCGAGTTCAGGAAACCTAATTAACTGGGTTTTGTTTTTTATAATTAGGTCCCTAAAATAATTCATAGGTGGTGTTAATAACCCCATTTAAAAATCTATTAAGCTTTTGGAAAAGTTGGACAGAATCCTCTGTGCTGATTTTTTTTTTTTTTCCTCCCCTCTTCCCTCCTCCTTTTCCCCTTGGAGATGTGGTGCTTCTTCCTTTTACAGCGCACTAATTAAAAACAGTAGGATTATGGTGGGAAATAGTATGCATGTGAGGTTATCATCCACAGGGCAGGAGGAGGCTGCTGCCTCCCTTCCCCTGCCTCGCTCCAAGGTACACTCTACATCTTTAGTGGGAGCTGGCAGAGTTCATTAAAGGACAGATTGCCTGTGCACACCGCGAGGACCCTTGGCATTTGCGAGGCTGCGAGCCGGGGCCAGAAGGGAAACGACAGGAAGAGATAATCTGCGGAAAACGCCGGGCTTGCATCATCCGCCGCCGCGCCTAAAAGGCAGCTCTCCTTTCAGGGCAGACCCTCCCCAAAAGCTGTGCGCGGAGAGGGGTTTGGAGACATTTAAGCATTCGTCCCGTTCCGCTGCAGCCCCGCTGCCCTGCCCAGCTGGCCCGTGCTGGCTGGCTGTCCTGGCGCGGTGGCTGTGTGGGCTCGGTGGCCGCCAGCCCTGGCACTGCCAGCCCTGGCACTGCCAGCCCCGCGCGCTGCCCGCGCCGCACCTGGGAACGCGTTTAGTGTCCTTTTAGCGGGAGCGCGGAACCAGCTGCCCCATTCCACACGAGCTGCTGGCTGCCGAGAGGCTTCTGCTGGGTGATTTTGTGCCCTCGGCCGGGGCTCTCCCGGGGCAGGGCGGGGGGAAGCTGTCCCTCGGTGCCGCTGGCGCCTTCAGAGGCTCTGCTGCCATCTGCGAGCGGGCCCGGCTCCCTTCGGCTGCTGGAGCGAGGCAGGGAATCATGTGCCCTTTGGGATGCCAAGGCTGTCTGACATGGATCTAGGAGGGATTTAGAGGAAGTGCTGCCTTGTGGCTCATGCACAGACATATGCCAGCTTTGGGCCTCAGTGCTGCCGGAGTTGGGAATGCTTTGTTCTACTCCCACTTACGGAGCTGTTTTTATGTGTATAAAGACAAACGCTTATCTCAGTAAGATCGTGGAATTCCGTGGGATGCTTCACCTGCAGGATGGTTCAGAAGGCTCTGCCTTGGAGGGCGAGTCCTTCGGTTCTCCCTGTGCAGGAAGATCGAGTTAAACCTGGCGTTACCTGCAAGGGCTGCTCTCTGCATCCTCAGGGGAAGTTGCAAACCCTTTTTTGCCTGGCAGAGCTGAGGTGCTGGCTGGGAAGTGCAGTGTGACCTTCTCCGTGGGCCCTGAGGCATGGCGAGCATCCTGAGCAAGCTCCAACAATGGCACTTTTCCACCACCACCACATTTTCCTCCTGAAAGTCAAAATGTAAATTTTTTAATTACCCCTCCTGAATGTGACAAAGTCCTACTTAAAAATGTAAAGATTGCCATCTTCACGTGCACCATAAAGGCCTTTGCGTTGCACGTGAAGCCTCCAGACTGTTGATTTATTATCGAGCTACAATGGCGGGAGCAGAAGAGCAAAGTTAAATCTACAAAAGTGGCTGATGTGACAAAATTAACAGTTGTCAGCAGAGGAGAGGGGAAGGCGAACGTTAATGCTCAGCAAACTGGGGCCTGGGGAAGCAAAGTTGTCTTCATGTTCCAGTTGCAAAAATCCTCCTACGACCCCAGGGAAGGGGCGGGGGGATGCTGAGGGTCTGCAGCTGTGGGCAGCGGTGCTGGGGACGGGCTGCAAGGGCAGCACAGCCTTCCTGGGGGCAGAGACCGCAGTGGAAGGGACAAACCCTGTGCAGCATTGTCCTCTCCCGCTCCCACCGTGTGGGGGTATGTTTTAGGGAGCAATGATTGCTCTGCAGGGGGACTTGGGCAGTTCCCGTTGGTGTCTGTGGTAGCTTGGGTTTGAACATGGAGAATTTTAGGCTCAGACAAGGAGGAGACAGCTCAGGAAGGGGATAAAACCCCCCTATTTTGAGTTGCTTTTTCAGTTTGAGCCCATCTCTGGCTCTTGATGTTCTATTTGAAGCTGCTGATGGTGTTTTTCTGAACCAACAGGAGGGGCAGGTGTCATATCTAACAAGTGGAGCTGAGCTTTTTGGGGGATGAGGTTAATTATGGGGTTATTTGTTATGAACTTCTGAATTGAGATGTTTTGCTGAGTGGACTGAGTCTGTGATGTGCAGCAGGGAAATGTGGAGCCCTTGTCTAACAAAAGGGTGAATCGTGTGTTTGGTGGGATTGTTTATAGCAGCCCGGGGTTAAAGCGGTTTGAGATGTTTGCTGTCACGTTCCAGGCTTCTTTTCACCTCGACTTGTGATTTGGGGGGGCTTTCTTGCACACAAAGAGCTGTGCCAGTCCAGCAGGGCCCCTCTTGGGTTAATTGTGGTGGTGCTGGCAGGAATTGACCCTTCTGGTATCTGGGAATTTTTCATGTGTTTCGCTTGAGCAGCTCTGATAAAACTAATGACATCCTAGATGGATATTTTGGAACCAAACCACCTTTTTTTCCCCCAAATATCTTGAGTTTATGAAACAAAACGTGTGAGAAATTGGCTGACCAACCTTTTATCGGGAGGTGTAGGTCATGGTTTGGATGAAAAGCCCCTTGCAAGGCTTCAAAGCAAGAAACTTCCCTGCTAAACCTGTCTGGAAAAAGGTTAACACAAGATGAATTGAATTATATTAGTGAAAATTGCATCATTAGAAGAAGCCTCTTCCTGCAAAATGCACAAATATAGCTGAATTCACAGATGCATTTTGGTCTTCTGCACCAGGAATATTTGTCATCCCAGAAAAAAGTGGAAGAGGCTTGTTCTTCAATGCCTGGCATGTCACTACATGCTGTGAAGTGCAAATAGAGGAAGAAAAATTAACACATAAAAGAAATGTACTGTTTCTGCAGGAAAATTAGCTAGTTAAAGCTGAGGGAAGTGGCTTTTTAATAAAATAAAGTAGAAAAAAAGAAACAAAACCGTAGCAGAAAATAGCAGCATTTTCTTTTTGCTTGGCTGGGGAAAAAATAAGCGTATTTTACATTGCAACTTTGAGTGCTCCAAGCTGGAGGAGATAAGTCTTTGCATGAGAGGGAAAAATAGTTCCTACAAATAGATAAAGCTGGAACAATCCTGGAATCCCTTTCATGTATCCAGAGCTGCAGTTCCCCACCAAGCACCGACTGTAAGGAAGGGGGAGAGAGGAGGAGCCGAGCGCTGTTGCAGTGCATGCACGCGTTTCTCCCTGCAAGAACGCCCCTGCAGCCTGCGTTCCCTCCTCCCCTCCCTGCCCGCTGCCACTGATGAAAAGAGGGTCTCAAACTGTTGCTCACTTGTGCAAACATACCGAGTGTGAAAGAAAATAATCTAATTATTCTGTGATGAGGCGCTATCAAGTGCTTTAGATCCAGTGCGGGTCTATTTCTTGCCTTTGTTTTGTTTTTGGAAAGGATTTTGAAGGCTAATTGACTTTTTGACTCATCCCTTGATACTATCAGCCCTTATGGATTTAGTTGACTTTGGGGTGAGTTGGTGAGGTTGAGCAGGATTGGACTCCGAAGAGGAGAAGCTTGTGTTCCCAAAAATCTGTGAGGGAGAGGAACAGGGCTGTCTTTGGGTTTGGCCAGCCAGGGTGAGGAGCTGCCAGGCAGTGGAACATTGACCTTGGTGTCTGAAAAACAAACACTGCAAAGGCAGTGTTGAAGGCATTAAAAAAAAACCCCAAAACAACTCACCTCCTTCTTAAAATGAAAAATGGATCAGTGTCCTCTGATCTTATCGAGTGTTACGGGTTGGGATTGTCCTCACTGGGCCCTTGGGAACAACTGCAAGGGGTGCAGAACTCCCCACCTTGTCCATCCCGATGCTGGCAAAGGACACGAGCAGAGCCTAGTGCTCGCCTTCCCCCTGGAATGTGCTCACTTCAAGGGGCGATGGATGGCCACAGCCCCTGTGGCTGAGGTCCAAGGCTTTCCAATGTTCACCATAAAGGGCCTCGACCAGCACACGTCTGAGGGGAGCATTAAGGCTGGTTCATTAGCTTTCTGCATGCATTGCTGGTAGCAGGGAAGGCCTGGAATAGTCTCGCTCCTGAACACTTGTGTGCTGCTTCCCAGGAGCTGTCTGAAGTCCTGATAAAGGTGTCTGGGAACAAGGAATGCTTGCAAGGCTTCTGTCTTTATTTTCAGGATTATGTTGTATACTTACATCAGAGAGATTTTTCTGAGTGAAGTAGGAGAGGACGCGTCTTTGGCTGTGAAATGAGCAAAACGCTCGGCTCTGGGCTGAGAAAACAAACCCAGGCTCTCCTGAGTGAAACCCATCCGGTGTAATCCCAGCAGCTCCTGGGTGCGTGTGTGTGTTCTCACCGGAGAGAGGCTTTGTGTCTGACCAGCACCTCGGCCTCTAGACCTTTTCTCTAAGGCTGAAGGGTGGACTTTAAGCTGCAGTCTGGCAGGATCTCCCTGCTCCCCACACCCTGACACGACAGAAGCACCACCTCACCCCGGCCCTGCTGGGATATCATGCCTGAAGTCTGGTCTTTGCAAGGCAAAGGGCACAAAGGGGCAAGGGAAGACTTGCTCGAGACCTCCTTCAGGCAGTCGCTTTTAATTGCAAATGGTGTGATTTTGAAAGGGGGGCAGGGAGAGCCCTTGCTCCAGGCTAGGGAGCAAGAGATTGAAAGCTTGCTGCGGTGGTCATCGGAGGTGAAGAATAAGTCATAAATGATCCAAGGGCAAAGGCCAAATATAGACTGATGGCTGCTTTGTTCCCGCAGCCTTGGGAAGGACCTTGGTGCTGCACTGTGCTGGAGGCGCCCGGGGATTAACCCTTCCCTGCTCAGCCACACACAGAGGATTCCAGCAGTGGATGCTCTGTGCTGGTGTCTGGGTGCTGGCCTCCAGCCAGGCTGCTGGGTCCTGAGTCTCCTGCAGAAACCCAAAACCTGCTGAGACTTTTTGTGGAGGACAGGGAAAATGGGAAGCTCTGTCTTCTACTGCTTAAGCAAGTGTGTGGGGTTGCGGTTCTGAAAATCCTATGAATATTTGCTTCAAAATGTCCTGTGGGAAATAACTTTGTCCTTTTCCCAGGCAAGTTCATGTATTTTTCTCAGTTTATCCTCTTAAAATGAGCACCGTAAAGTTAGGACCAAACCTCATGGTAAATTCCTCAGAAGCTCCAAATCCTGCACTGAAGGCTTTGCTTTGGTTGGGTGGTCCCAAGTCCCCAGGGTGACATTGTCTTGCCAGGACATGACCGGGATTTCCTTGTAACCTGGTGGGTCGCATTCACTTTCTTATTTACCTTCTCTTCTTCCCTCTTCCTTTGGTCAGCCCCTCCTTACACCAGTGTGCAGTACAGATACTCCCAAAATTCTTGCATGCAACCTTTAAAGCCACAAGCTGCTTGGGTTGTGTGACATGGGAAAGAGGGGCAGGGCTGGTCACCTCCTGCATCCTGCTCCCCACGCCCGTGTTTCCCCTTGGAGCATCAAGCCAGGGCAAGGCACTCCGCTGTGGAGAGCAGATTTATCCCAAATGGGCTGCCTGCTTCCCAAATCCTGCCCCATCCTCCAAGTGCAGCAGCTGTGCTGGGCACGAGGCCGTGTTGCACCATGCGGTTGGCTCCGCAGCTGGCACAGCCGCGTCCGTCCGTCACCGTCCGCGGTGGCAGCCCCGTGCCACCAGCCCTGAGGACAGCAGCTCGGTGGCTTCGGGGCTCCGCGCCGCTCCCCCCCTCTCTGAGCCAAAGGAGGTGTCTTTCATCTTTCAAAGAAAGTGGAAAGAAAGCGATTCCCTTCAAAATGCGAGCAGTTCTGCGGGCTGGCTGCAGGATTTGGCTCACCTTAAAGGCGCACGTTCTCACACTGGAATGGGCTCCTCTGGCTCAATCTCCCTGGCACTCTCCTGGTCCTTTCCCCTGGGCACAGTCCAGTGCCACCTGGGCTGGGATGCTGCTGTGTGGCTCGGTGTCACCTGAACCATGGCTGGTTCCCCCAGTGCCTCAGTTTATCCTTCTCCTCCATTTTACAGTTGGTAAAAGTTCTTCAGCACCTGGATTTGTGCATTACTGCACTGGGAATGTGTAGGACTGAGGAGCTGGTTTTACAGCCTGAGAGAAAAAGGATCCAGTTCTTTGCGGGTGCTAAAATTCACTTTACTGTACGTGCAAACGAGGGTCCTCTCTGCTGATAATTCTTATCTGCATGGGGTTTTTTTTGCTGTGGCAATTCCATTGTGGGTTATTTAATACAAATTTCAACCCATTTATTTTTTTTCTGGACCAAAATTATCTCAGCATCAGCTTCACCCAAGCTTAATGGAGGTGCACTAGGGAAAGGGAATGCTTTAGCCCATTATCTTCCAGGAGAGGCAGTGGCTGGATTTTCTCAGTTCCTTGCCAGGCAGACCAGAGGCTGGCTTCTTGCATGTTTAAAATAATACTAATAAAAAAAGCCCTTCCTGAGGGGGGCCAGCAAGGGGGGCAGCAGTGTGAGCGCACATTTCTTTCCCTCCCGTGCCTCGTGCTGCCGGGATTCTCGCGGAGCAGGAAAGCTCTGTAGGGAAAAACAAACGCACACCTCAGCCTGCTGCCGAGCCCCGGCAGTGCGGCGGCAGTCCTGTGCCCGGCATGCATTATTCCCGAAATCAAAGGGGGAATCGGCAGCAGGAATGTTTAACTGCAGCCTGTGATCCTCAGGTGTGACACCGGCCCCGCCGCAATGAGATGCACAGTCATGCTCTCTCCCAGACGCAGGGTTAAAGATTTGCTTGGGGCCAGTCAATAGCACGCACTGAGTATCTTCCTCAAGAATGTGTCTGCTCTTTTCCTGCCTCCAAGTAGCAGCACTTGAGTCTCAGTCCCCTACTTGAATCACTGCACTATCTCCACTTCATCAGAAACCAGAGTTGAGTCTTTGATGATTGTTGTGACTCACGGTGTCACAGAACTACTTACCCTGTGATTTCAACTTTAATCACTGATCCACTATCTGTAGAGCTGCCTGTGGAACAGTTCAAATTGTAATTATAGGAAGCTCATCTGCTGCAAGCCACAAAGCAGGCTTTACCATATGCCTTTAAAGGTGAACTGATGTCATGATGAAATAACTGTGTTTTGCTGCAGATTGATACCACTGGCTGGGAAGTTAACGTACAGCATGAAAGCTGTGACATTTTGCAAGCCACGCTATCGCTCCCTAAGTCATGTTAACCTAACATTCCCTGTTGTTTTACAAGGGATCTGCAGCTAACTGGGAAGCGTCCTCAGCTGCCTAAGGGTGGGGAGGGGATGTGGCACTGGGGGAATGAGCTGAGGTGGGGAATGGAGCTGTGCAGTGCTACCTGTGTAACACAGGCTCAGCAACATGGAGGTGTGTTCCTCCTTTGCCCCTCACGTGACCTCAACACTTATTTTCATCTCTTTTTCCCTGTTTTGAAAGATATTTCCTAATTTTCTTTTCTGGAGTTGCTGCTGTGTCTATCTCAGAAACCTTTTCCTAGGGGCTGGTTTCTGTCCCCCCTTGCCCGAGTGCTAAAAGCCGTGGCAAAGCTCTGCCCTGTGCTCATTGTTTCCCAATTTACTCACGACAGTATTCATAGTCTGTAAAGCTCAGTGGTCATACAGGGCAGGACACAGGTGCAGGGAAGTGGCTTGTCCAAAATCTTAATCAAAGTCCACACAAGCGTTTCTGCAGCACCTTACTCCTCAGAAACTCAGGAGAGAATTCCAGAAACCTGAGCAAAATCACCTTGCTCTGAACACGTGCCATAGGAAGCATTATTTGCTTTCTCCACAGCGAGATGGGAGCTGCAAGGTTCTTTTCCAAGGCTCTGTGAGGGAGCTGGGAATGGTCTCCCAGGCTTTTCCCAGCTGTGCAAAGCGCAGTGTTCAGGCTGAGACCTCTCCTTGTTCCTTGTACCTGCAGCCCCCAGTGTGAAGAGGAGCAGTGGAGATAACGAGTTTGCTGTGGAAGGTCTTTCAAAACCCTTCCAGAGGAGTGAGCAGTACTGAGCTGTCAGGGATGTGGCAGAGGTGGCCACACCTCTAATTCTTTGTTCACCTCCTCCTTCTTCCCAGATGTGGCTGCATTTCAGCAGTGACACTTTTGAAGGGACATTTGGGAGCTGGAAGGATCTCTGGAAGTCCAGCCCAACCATCTCTCAGTAGATTCTCTGTCTGTTCTCTAATTAAACTTTTGCCATGAAGTAGGGAAATGAGACCTGCAAGTCCAAAGTTGGCAACTCCTCATGACTCCTCTAACTCTGCCTGTGTTGCTCTGCCATTCTTTTCCCCTGCAACTGGCCACATAAAGATAAGTAAGGGAGATGGTTTTATTGCAAGCAGCTGGGGAAAATCACGTTGCTTCAGTTTCCATAAAATAGCCGAGCCTCAGCTTTTTTATCCTGCCCATTCGCACATCCACTATAAAAGGGACATCAGTTATAAACATTTCCTGTTTGTGCATACACTCTTCCAGTGCTTATGATGTATAGACTGACAAAAGGCTTAATGCTTTGAATATATAAAACACAAGGCCTGTGCAATGGAGGGTGACAGTTGCCCTTTAATGTTCTGCTTTTTAAAGATCAGGGTAGAGTTCAGAAAGCATAGTCATGAGGTTTAATGATTTAATGGGGACGACTGGGGAGCAAAAATAGTTACTACACCCTGGGGAAAAGTGGTTCCTCATACATATTACTTTAGCCTAATGGCCTATGAATGCTTCCTCTGTGGCATAGGAGGGTGTCACGGTACATAGACTCTATAATACTGAATGGGTTGATTAAATGCATATTAAACAATACTAAATTGGAAAAAAAAAGGCGCCACCAACTGTATTTATTCTGTTCTTAGAAAATGTTGTTACTCATTCAATTTCATTTGTGATATTATTATAATTTTCCCCCCATTTCCTGCTCGTGGCAGAGCGAGGGAGCCAAGTGTAAACACGGTTGATGGATCGGCGGTGGCCGAGGCCTCGCCTTGCCTGGATGGGGAGCGGGAGAGGGGCCCCGGTGTGCTGCCGGTGGCTGCAGGTGGCACCTGCTCGAAGTGCCAAGCAAAGCATTTCTCTGCAGAACGGCTTTGTCCTTCGCCTCCACGCTAGGGCAGCTCCCTGCCCCGCGCTTCGTGCGCCGCTGCCCACCCTTGGGCCGAGGGCTTTGTGTGCGTCCTGCGGTGACCCTGCCGTGTCACCTCCCTGGCACCCCATAAACGCTGCTGATGCCCCCAAACCCAAGCCACAGCTGACCCGAGGAGTGGAATTGTTCATCCTTGAGGCACGGCCGGGGAGGGCAGCCCTGTTTCCGCGGCGCTCTCGGGCTTTGTTTCCGCTGCCTGCCCTCAGCTCGGCTCTGGTGTCCCCGAGTCCCCGTTAATGACAGTGCACACCCTGCTCCACGGGAGCTGCCTGGGACAGAGGCAGCAAGGGCAACCAAAGCCCTTCGTAGGCAGTTTTTTGAGCAAATGTGAACACTCCTTGCACCAGCACTTCCCACTGTGTTTTTAGGACAAAAAGATAAAAAAAGGACGTGGGCATTTGCTGTTGTTAATGCTTCCCTGTCCTGAATATCTGTGCAAATTCACCATTTCTGGACGGACTGTTTTTCTTGTCACAACCTGTTCATATTCTCTGAACCGCTAGAGATTATAACAAATCTTATTAAGTCTGATATTTTCGGAAGTTACCGGACAGTTCTGCCCAGGTATTTCTATACCGCAGCATTGTTTTGTGTAGGATATGTGCTAATTATCACCTGTATTTCATCTCTGACATGTATATTCCCTCTCAAATCTTGTTACCTTGATGAATGAAGAATCTTCTTTTCCACAGCCCTTCCACCAACGTGCATCGGCTCTTTTCTTTTTCCTTTTTACTGCTTCAATCAGTTGCTTTATTCTGCACTTTGTAGTTTCAAACACAATTTACAGTTCGCCACACTGCAGAAGTAGCTGGAGCACTGAGCAACCCCAAATTAAAGGGAGAGGAAAAATTGCCTTTGTAATAAGAATGGCAGTAGGGTTGCAACCAGCAGAAATAATGATTTGTCTGGAGGAAAAACAGCAGTGGGAAGGTGTGAGTGGAGGTTGCGTGTGTCATCTGGGGCTGTAGGGTTTGTGGGACTCTTAGAGGCATCTTTTCCTCCTCCGGCGTTGAAGTCCTGCTGGTTTGATGAGAGCAGCGTTCAAATATTTGCTCGCATCCCCTCTGTGAAGTGCCCGATGCGTTCTGGGAGTACATGAATATGAGAGCAGGGGTATTTCAGGCAGTTTAATGGGTTTGAAATGACAATGTCATAGGTTGTGGCGCCAGCGATGGCTCTCAGGTGTCCACACCTCTTTCAAGTCTGGTCCTAGAAATTTGTGCTGTATCTCTCTATTTTGAAGTGGTTTTAGGCATAGAATCCCAGACTGGTTTGGGTTGCAAGGGATCAAAGATCATCTACTTCCAAACCCTGCCATGGGCAAGGACACCTCCCAAAAAAAAAAAAATTAAAAAGCATTTTCCTTTCCATGACTGGAAGCTTCTGTTCTCCAGACTCCTGACCTCTGTCCCTGGTGATACTCCGGTGTCTCGGTGGTGCTGAGGGAGGATCCTGAGCTGCACAGGATGAGCTGCAGGAAGAGCCTCCTTTGCTGCCCATGAAACTCCCTCCAACATAATCACGGCTGCCAGCAGCCAAGGAAAGGACCTTCTCTCCCCCTCCCAACAACTTATTATTGATGGAAACATTTTATAAATAAACATCTCTAGGTAACATATTCCATAAAATATCTAATTATAGATTATTGGATTGAACATTTCTTGCTTCAATTAAGTGATAGTTTTTTCCCCTCAGGAAGCCAGCTCAATGCTCTTTCTGGGGAAATTATGTGTATTTATTCTATGTTCTATAGGCAGTGTCTTTTTATGTTGTTAATAAATAAACTACAGTGCAGGGCTTTACCCTAAGTAAAACTAATGGAGGTCAGGCTTTTTGCTTTTTTTTTATTTTTTATTTTCCTGATCAGATCTCTCCTGTCTGGTGGTCTGCAGCCTTGGTACAGTGAACTTTGCAAGGAAGGAAATAAGGGAAAAGGGAATGAAGAAAAATGCAAACTGGCTTGGAAAGCTGCATTCTTGTACCTCCCCCAGAGCAGATGCCTTTAGATATTAAAAAATTATTGAAAAAAAAAAAAAAGCTGAAAGCCCAGGATTCAGCACTGGTGTTGAATTTCAGCCCCATTCATCCTCTGGGCAGCTGTTGGGGGCTGTAGATCTGAGAGTTTGATTTGCACCGCTGCCAAGTTGGCAATATTTTCTCAAAAATCTGCCTCTAGCTCTGGGTCTGAACCCCCCCGATGTGTCTGGATTTAAATCCATGGCTCAGGCTTTGGCCCACCTCTCCCAGCTCCAGAGGAGCCCAGGGGAGCTGGGATGTGTGGCTTTGGTGTCTCCTGAAGGAGATGCTGCAGATCAATCGTGCACCCCTTCGTGGGCTATCCTGACGTGGGAGGATCCCACAAGGATCACCCCCATCCAAATCCTGAGGTTCAGGGCAGGTCTCTGGCAGAGCGTGGAAAACCAGGTGCTGTCATTGAGCACATGGAACCTGCGAGCCACTCACTCTGTCATGGAATCCTTTGGGGTGGAAAAGGTCTTTAAAATCCAGTTCAGTCATTAACCCAGCACTGCCAAGGCCACCACTGGTCCGTGTTCCTGAGTGCCACATCTTTTAAACCTCTCCAGGGATGGGGACTCCACCCCTCCGTGGGCAGCGTGTGCCAATGCTTGACAACCTTCCAGTGGAGACATTTTTCCATCCTTTCCCTGGGGAAGCTGCAGCTCAAGCTCAGCTGTCTGAAGGGCCTTGAAACACAGCAGGCTGAGCTTGCAGGCTCCTCCGGGATTTCCGTGGAGTCTTTGAGACGGGCCAGCCTGGGATTTGCCCCTTGGCCACCTCCAGAGCAGAGCAGTGGAGGTGGCAGGAAGGTGTGAGAGTGGCTCTGAGCTCTTCTGCACCCTCATCCCGAGCAGAAGGGGAGAAAACCCCAATCAGGGAGCTGCTTCCTCCTCTCACTCCCTTACCTGCCATTTTAAACAAATGCAAATTAAAACCCTGCATCGGGTTGGTTCATTCCCTTCCTTCATGTAACTGATGTTATTGGATTTTTATGCAGCACATTACACCCTGAGCCATGTCTTCTACTATTTTGCTTTCAAATTGTATCTCCTGCCATTTGTGTCACATTTAAAATGCTAACAGTATAGAATGTCATTTACAGAATCGGGGCGTTTGCTGCGGAAAATTAATTTGACTTATTCCTTCTGCCTGTTCCTATCTCCAGGCCAATATTATGCTACTCATTCTACAAGAGTAATACTTAATGAATAGGACTATTAATAATGTCAAGGTCCATGGGGGTCTTATGGGTAACGGATAGGCGTAGACTGTAAGGGGGCAGTCACCTGACTTCGGTTAATGTTCCATGAAAATATCAGGCAGTGCAATGTAATTATGGAGCAGAGGATAGTAAAAAAGGCAGGGAACTTGGAGTTTCTTAAATATTTTTTCAAATTAGTCAGTGCTTCTTCGGTAATTTACCTGGAACCTTCATCAGACCAGGTGTGAAAGCTGTTTAAAATTCCAAAGGGAAAAAAACCCCAACAACTGGGTACCTAATTCATAAAGAGGGAATAAGGCAGAGGAGTTTGCAGTGCTAGGCAGGAATCGTGTGTGTTTGGTGGGATGTGTCTGTGTATGTGATTCCTATTTGCAGGAAACTGGAATGAGAGGAAAGGGGCTTTGCCTGTGGTTTGAGTTTGGATTTTTTTTACCTGTACATGGTACCCAGCTTTTAAAAATAATTGAAAACTATTGCAGAAAACACAAATTTAACATTTATAATGGAAAAGAATTATGAGCAGAAGAAACAAAGCTCCTCTTCCTGCTATTTGTAGTGCTGCTGGCTGTGAAAATCCCAGGCAGGGTGGGATGACTGGAGGCACAGCCTGCCGTGGACAGGCATGGCAGGGCAGTGCTCGTTCTTCTCCCCTTCTGTAAAATTCGAGCCTGAGCTCCAAAGAGCAGGTGAAAGGCTGTGAAAAGGGTTGGTGCCATCCTTTCCCAAGGAGTCAGAGGTTTCCAGAGGCTGCTTGGGGGCTGAAATGCTATTGGAAAAACAGAGGTGGAGAGAAAGCACCAGGACATGGCATTGGCAGAGATTTGGGGCTCTGTGTCCCATGCCTGGTGTCCCAGGAGCTGCCGGTGCCTCGGACACAGCCCAGGAAACCTGTCCCACCTCTCTCCAGACGTCACCCCAGGAGATGCCGTGCCTGGCGGTGGCATCTGGAGGATACCAGCCCTCACGGGATGGAGAGACCAGCCCTCACGGGATGGAGAGACCAGCCCTCACGGGATGGAGAGACCAGCCCTCACGGGATGGAGAGACCAGCCCTCACGGGATGGAGAGACCAGCCCTCACGGGATGGAGAGACCAGCCCTCACGGGATGGAGAGACCAGCCCTCACGGGATGGAGAGACCAGCCCTCACGGGATGGAGAGACCAGCCCTCACGGGATGGAGAGACCAGCCCTCACGGGATGGAGAGACCAGCCCTCACGGGATGGAGAGACCAGCCCTCACGGGATGGAGAGACCAGCCCTCACGGGATGGAGAGACCAGCCCTCACGGGATGGAGAGACCAGCCCTCACGGGATGGAGAGACCAGCCCTCATGGGATGGAGAGACCAGCCCTCATGGGATGGAGAGACCAGCCCTCATGGGATGGAGAGACCAGCCCTCATGGGATGGAGAGACCAGCCCTCATGGGATGGAGAGACCAGCCCTCATGGGATGGAGAGGAGATCTCGGGGCTTTTGACCCCAAGCCGTTTGTCTCTCCCCGGGTTGATGGGACTGGGGCCAGGACACCCGTGGAAGGGGAACACCTTTCCCCTAACTGAGCCTCGGCCAAGCCGAGCGCAGCGCACCGGGCTCCCCCTTGGTTCCCCCTACTCCTCTTCATTCTCGTGCTGTTATTTTTTCCCCTCGAAGAAGCTTTACTCATTTCTGAGCGCGCCTTAATCCCGGCAGCATGAGGCAGCCCCAGCGCGGCTCTGTGCCTCACTAATTCCCACTATTAGGCCACCTGCTGGCACCTCCCGAACGGAGCCGGATCCTGTCACGGCTCGCCATGAATGAACACGAAGGAGACAAATGAGGCAGGGCCGTGGCAGCTCCGCAGCCCGAGTTCCAGAGCCGGGGCTCCCAAAGGCAGCGCTCCCCAGCCCGGCCGTGTTCCAGGGGCCTCCTGCTGCCGTGGCAGCTCCTCGGGGCTGCTCTGGGGCTCTCTGCTCGGGTGCAGAGTCCTGGCTCTGGAATTCTGCTGGACTCCTCTGCCCAGCGCCCAGGAGCCCCAGCTGGAGCCACACTGGCGTCACCACGCTTGGGTTGGCAAAGGAAATGTGTCTCCTGGAGGTTTCTTGAGGTCCCGTAAGGCAAAGGCAGCTCAGCGTTTCCCAGGACCTGTCAGGTCCGTATCCAAAGGGACTCAAGTCTCCTCTCTCCCACTCTGGTCAACATTTAGGACATGAGAGACCAGCTCAGTTGAAGGAAGGACCTGGAAAGGGATGGGGCAAAAAATAGTAGCTACCTCTTCCTTTCTTTATTTTCCTCTGTTAAACTTCCTTCAATCAGAAATCTTAGTGTGGGACCAAATACTGAAGTCTTTTTAATGGTTCTTTGCAGGACGTTGGTGGTTTTAGTACTGATTTATTAAAAAAACAAACAAAGGACCCCATGAACAAAACCTAACCTACAAAACAAACAGACAAAACCCAAACGAAACTCTCCAAATATTGACTGAAAATTGAAATGAAGTTTACTTTGAAACTTTTCTGTGGTTCTAAAGCTGCCTTTTTGTGATACAGCTCTGGGAGGAAGGAAGCTGTCTCTGAGTGGAGAATTGGGTATCCAGGGGTTTCTCTTGAACCTGCTCTGCTTTATTAGAGAAACCAGCTGATTTCTCTCATGCTTCCTCTCAGCTCTGGATGACTGATGGGTGTAACAAGCCCAGTGTGTACATTTTTAAGGGACATCCCTGCTGTTTTACCTATTCCACCTCAAAATGAGCACCCAGGTGTAGAATAAAGGCCGCTCTGAGCTCCTGGAAGTGTTGGGAGCAGCAGAGGGCAGGAGCAGCCAGCCAGGGGTGTGTAGGTGAATGCTCTAAATCCCTGGATCACAGAAGCTCAGGGGCCATATCCGCAAACCAACACAGCTCCTTTCCCTTCGACCCCCATCTTCTCCTGCCACTCTTTGATTTCTCCTCTTGCCTCAGATTTACAGCTACCTTGTCCAAATATATTACAGGAAATAAAGGATAAAATGCTTTAAAATCCTACCTTCCCAAGCCAGAGAACAGGCTTGGGTGAAAATAAACGAGCTGGTTTGTTATATTGCTCAGCCTCTGTCACGTGAAGGTGAGGCCTCCTTTTTTATTATTATTATTTTTTATTGCCACCCATTTGCCTTCATTATAATTTATTTGTTAATCCATGCTCCAGCTCATGAATTTTGCATTTGGGGAGGTGGAGGGAAAGGGGAGGGGGATTCAAAGCACCAAAAAAGATGCTGGCCCACTTAAAGGTGAAGGACACAGTTGGAGGGCAGGGCTGCCTCCCTGGCCTTCCATCATCCTTTTAAAAAGGCAAATATGCAGTCAGCAAAAAGAGAAAAAGAGGGGGGGAAAAAAGCCTAAAGACTTCCCAATTAATAATTACTCTGATGGCCTCAGTGGGATTCAGAACCTCACAGGTCAGAGAGGACAAATTCCAACCCCCTTTTCCCGAGCTCTTCTCCTCAGGTGAGCTGATGGCTTCGGTGCTGTGCTTCCATGTCCCCCATGCCAAGTTTCCTTCCTTCCTTTTCAGGTTTGAATTTTTTTTTTTTTTATGAGGCATCCTGAGTGTAAAAAATATGGCCTGCCTTTATGGTGCTCCAGCACGAATGAAGCTATAAAATTATGAACAGTTTTTATGATGGCTATTCAGGGGATGCTTTTATATTGATGGTGCACATGCTGTATCTATCTTTTTTCCCCCTTTCTTTTTTGCATCCCTCCTTTTCCCTGGAAAAGATGGCAGGATACGTGTGTGGGGGGGAAGCTCCGGTGGGGGGGGCCCTGTGTAACTATTTTTCATGCATTTAATATATTAATTATCTGGTAAATGCTCCCTGGGCTGTACTTGGGATGCCGAAGAATGACAGCTTTTCAGCGAAGCTCCAAAGGCAGCCCATCAGCCCACAGTGTATTATGTCGGAGAGGTCAGGGTGGGGTTAATGTAACTTTTTATTTGCTGATTTTTCATAGATGGGAGCAAAGCTGGTAAGGGGAAAAAGAGAGAGAGAGGCTGAAAAGAAGGTGCAAAAAGAGCAGAGATGATGGCAAGTCTGTTACGGCCCCCTCCTGCCTCCCAGCCCGCTCCAGAGGTTGATTATGCAGAGCAGGGAGATGCTCCCAGCCTTCTTGGGATGCTCCTTCTCCAGGAGCTTCTCTGCAGGAAAAGGGACCAAATTCTGCCAGGGGAAAGTCTGTCCAAGAGACAGCAACAATGAGAAATCCCACGTGCGGTAACCAAACTCAAAACAGATCATCTGTCCTCACTGAAAAGAGAGAGAGAGCCAGGCAAAAAAAATAAGTAGGAGGAGATTTGGACTGCTCAGGGGTTCATGAAGCCAAAGGTGAATCTGAACTGGCCGTAAGGGAATCCTGCTCCACTGGATTTTTACCTCTGAGAGGGTGATGGTCTTGGCTCCAGTGGTACCTGCAGGGACCCGAAGCCCTGTGAGGACAATCCTCCTTCTGCCCCTGTGCCCTTCCCTCCCTCCTGCTCCGAGGTCTGGGGCAGCCCTGCTCTAACGGCTGCCTGGATCCAGTATTGATCTCCGAGGTAATAGGGGTTTAATTCTCATTTAAAAGGCCTTTAAATGATCTCGGGAAAGACACTTTAAAAAAAAAAATAATAATGCTATCTCAACCAAGGTGCACGAGCTAAAGTAATTTGAAGCCATTTAAATCTTTTAGGAATTCTCTAGCAAAGTCTGCTGTGACTGAGCAGGAGGGTCTGTGTAGCTTTAGCACCTGCCCTGCCAGGCAGAGGTAGCTGCACACACAATGCGGTGTTGCTTTATTTCAGCTAATAAAAATAATCCTAGTGTTGCATATATTTGGGTTAAAAGTGTATTTTGTGCCTGCAATATCCATTTGAATGAGGGCCGTGTGGAGGAAGGGAGTGTTCTTGCGTGTGCATTTACCCAGCACTGCTCCCATTACATTTGAATTGAGTACAATACGTCCCACTGAGTGTAATTACCACAGCTTTGTTCTTCTGGTTTTTCCATATTTTAACGCTCCAAACAATCCTAAATAAGTAGGACTCTGGGTTGTGTTGTGTTCTTTGGGAAACTGAGCTGGTCTTGATCACCCTCCTCTCCTCGAGCCTCTGGGCTCTGGGGACCCACAAAGAAGGGACGGTTGGCAGTCGTATCCACTGCAGCAACTTTTGTCTGTGTCACCAAGACAGGGGTTTATTTCTCATGTATGCCTTTAACTGGGAGCCTTTCCTAGTGGCCTGCAGCCTGCCAAACAAGGTTTAGGGTTCCAGAGTTGATTGTAGCAACCTTTCTCCAGTGAGCTGCTGATGCAAAAATGGGCCTGAACCAAAAGTCACGTATCGAAGCTTTTTCCCAGGCTATGGAAGGGTTGGGATTCTAAGGTGCAAAAGGTCTCATAAATGGGTTTTGCTGTGCAGCAAAAGCTGTGGGTGTTGCGGGATGGAGAGCAGAAATGGTGTGCAATAAAGGGTATGAAAAATCAGTGGCTGGAGCCCATGACCCAAAGTGCTCTGAACAGGTGGGAATTTCCCCCTTGGACTGGACACCAATGTCAGTGCCTTTCAGAGGGCCACGGGGAGCTGCCAGCCTTTCTCCTGTGCTATCTTCTCTGCACACAGAGCTCGGACACAGCGCTCAGCTTCCTTGGGTCTCCCAGCTCCACCCCAAGGCCTTTCTTGCCTGGATCCACTCCTTTGACGGGGACAGCACGGCCCAGGGAGAGGTGCTGCTCTGATAACCACAGCTCAGGACACTCAGCTCGCTTCCTCCCACGTTCTGCAGGAGAAATTACATTCTGTATTGTATTTTTTCATGTTAATATTTCACATTTCAGAAATGTAAAATAAATAGAGCAGCAGTTGGCAGGTAATACAGGGCACACAGAAACTTCAATAGGAACCGACAAAAAATTACAGTAACAGTGTGAACTTCTCTTGCCTGGCAGAAATTGTTTCTGTCAATATTTTTAATTTCAGCTCCTGGAAGTGCAGCCTGACTTGGGATGGAGAGCTGAGGCCTAAGCAGATGGTTATTAGCAAACTGATAAGCTTACTCTGCAGCCAGATATCTGAGCACAGAAATCCTGGTGGAGCTTTCTGCATGTTTTTCTGGGAAAACTTTTGCACATTTTAGAGTCATCTTGCTGACCAATTTATTTACCAGCTAAGAAATGTGTAGAAAATAGAGGTAAAAGATAAAAAGCTGGATCTTCAAATTGCCAGAGGTCANAAACTTTTGCACATTTTAGAGTCACCTTGCTGACCAGTTTATTTACCAGCTAAGAAACGTGTTTAGATAACTGTGCTTTATTGCAAAATAATGGCATCTAGAAAATAAAGGTAAAAGATAAAAAGCCGGATGTTCAAATTGCCAGAGGTCCCTCCCTTTATTTTCTTGAGGTGTCTGTCCCTTCTGAGCCCTCCAAAAGCTTGCTGTGGGAAGCCCTTACATGTTTTACTGAGTCGAGTATAAACAGAACAGTTTAAAAATTTATTTCACAAAATGATGCCTTTACTATTTATGGGCTGATGTCAGTGCTAAAACCCTGAAATGGACTGGAACCATAACTGAGGCCGGGTGACCTTTCCCCGTTGTGCTTCAGTAACTGCATCCACAGGGAAGAGCAGCTGAAGCATCAGAGCTCAGTTTTGCTCCTCAAAGCTCTGGACATTTCATGCAGGTGCAGAAATGGGAAGCGACAGGACGTGCCCCTGATTTTGGTTATTTTCTTTGCCTCCGGCTATTGTTTCCTTCCAGCAATTCCATGTGGCAGGAAATCTGTTTGTTCGCTGTCCATGCGTGCCAAAACCACCCTGAGCTGGGATCCAAATTCTCCTTGGTTCTCCAAACAAAGATCTATGCCACTGCCAAGCCTTAGCAAGGTCGGCAGTGCAGCAGCACCAGGAGCTGAGCAAAGATTTATGTTCCCAGCACAGAGAAGGAAAATGAGGACAGGCTGGGAGCAGCTTCCCCCAGGGTCTGTACAGCAGCTCCCCAGGAGACTCCGGTGTTGTGGTACCTACTCCTGTTGTGGTGATGAGAGGGCTGTGAGCGATCCAGCTCTAACACCAGCTTCAGGTGTTGTACAGGTATCAGTAAAACTCCTGGTGACGTTGCAGGTCTAAAGAAGTCTGGATATAAAATGCTCTTCCCTGGAGATACGAGGGCGAGGAGCTGCCTGATGTGTCGGTTGTAGCTCTGGTGATGGCCCCATGGCTGCCCCAGGTGTCTGTGCCTCCTTTCCCGGTCTCCACCAACCATTAAACCAGAGACAGGGTGCACTGATTGCTTTGAGAGTTAATCAGGTGCTTTGGCTGAGAACAAAACGGGGTCATTGTGGCAGCCGTGCTGTCACCCCTCGGTGTCTGCCTGGAGATCACAGAGCAGCTCAAACAGCAGGGAGACACGGAGCGCCTCCTCCCCGACTTCTCTTGGCATCTGTGACATTGTAGGATGAGTTTGGGGGGATCTGAAAGCCCCTGGGAAGGGGAGCCCTCTCGGGGCAGCCTGTGGGGAGCTGGTTCTCAGCTCTGGGGTGTCACAGCCCGGCTGCCCTGCAGCAGCTGACAGCCACCACCACCCCAGCCACGGGAGGAGTGCTGGACCGAGAGCTCTGACCTCATAAAACTGGATTGGAAATGCAGGCATGATTAACTTGCCGTAGATTTATGTGGAATTAGTATATGTTTCAACACTGGGGTTATAAATACAGGTTGCCCTCATCTAACCAGCCGGGCTTTACATAATTTCAGAAGGGTCCTCACAATGGCAGCTTTAAAATGACAAAGGAGGGAAGGAAGAGCTGAGCATGGCAGGTGCTGCATTAACTGCACCCCAAATCCTGCAGGAGATTGAGGGGAGGGAGAGAGGATATCAGTGCTGAGCACACGCTGTTCCACATGCTACAGCTCAACTGCAGGGACTGAAACCCTGGAGAAGCTGTGGCTGCCCCAGCCCTGGAAGTGTCCAAGGCCAGGTTGGATGGGGCTTGGAGCAGCCTGGGATAGTGGAAGGTGTCCCTGCCCATGGTTGGACTCAGTGACCCGTGCAGGTCCCTTCCAACCCAAACCACTCTGTGATCCTACAAATCTCTGCTGAGGGCTGTGAGCTGCAGAGGAAGGTGCTTCGGAGGGGAGGCTTGGGTCTCTTCACAGTCTGGCTCACAGGCTAGCACTGCTTTCCTTTTCCAAATAATCTTCAGCCTTAGAAGAATCATCCTTGGCATCCCCACACGACAGGTTGCCTCTCTGCAGAAGCTTTATCTTGTGGTATGTTCAGGGGATGGTCCAAAAGCTGCCTTAGCTCAGCTTGTGCTGCTACTGCAGCCACGTGCCAGGAAAGACCCGCTCAGAGCAGGAGCAGAGGGTCAGACTGGAGGGGGAACGGTGCTGGTGGTCACAGCAATGCTCACAGGGATATGGGGAGCGAGGAGGTTTTCTCTGTTTTCCTCCCTTTCTTTTGGATAGTGATTTTCAGAGCTTCTGAATCTCCCAGTAACTCATGTTTTAGGGCGAGTGCCAACCACCCAGACGAGCTGCGGATGAAGGATCTATTTTTGCTTTAGCATATTTTTAACCTCTTTTCTTTGTTGTTCCAAATGTATTCATGCCAGATTTAAAAACAAACAAACCCCACGAGGCGCCGGGTGAGACTTTTCCATTTGTTAACACCTGAAAGAAGCCTGCTGTGATACAGGGACCCTCTTGTTCTCTTGGGATGAGTTACGGGGGGCGCTGGGCAGGGACAGGGCTGTGACCTGCCACCACGTGTGCTGCCCTCCCAGGGGGACCCCTCGTCCCCCCTGGGCCAGGCTGCTCTCTGCCCCTCCTGGAGAGGGAGGCCAGCTGCTACGTGCCCCCAACTAAAGGTATCTGAGTAAACCCGCAAGAGCATCATTTAAAATTCTAATTGCTAAAACACAGAGCTTTCCAACCTGTTTGCAATTTGTGGCAGAGCGGACTCAGCTGTGGGGTGTTGGTTTTGCTCTTTCACAGCACCCTGAGCTGCAAGAAATCTGAACATCAGTCTGGGGATGTCTTTATAAACTGGGTTGGTTTTTTTTTTTTTGAGCACTCAAAAAATATTTTTCTGGTATAATATCCATGTAGGTATCATACAGTGCACGTAGAGCTTCCTTCAATGTGTATGTTGGTGTATGAACAGCTGTGTAACTGTACATACATGGAATATCCCAGCCCTTGATTGTCCCCTCTGTGTCAGCATGAGCAGGGCAATTTGACTCTGTTAGGATATCTGTTGGTAAAATTAACATTAGGGATGGAGTGAGGGTTTCATTTTTTTTTTGTTATTATTTGCATTGTTTCTCAGTTATGTAACCACAGATGTCACTGGGATTTCTGTGTATTCCTTGTTTAAACCCGAGCAAGCTCCAGCATCGCCCCCAGCAGTGCCCTGAAGCTGCAGCTCCTGAGAGCTGTGGGGGGCAGGTAGGTGAGGGGAGGAGAGGAGTGGTCAGTAAAATCCAGACTATTACTGAAAATAATCAGGAGCAGTTGGCAACCCTGCTCGTGCATATTCGCCAAGTGCTCGGTGATTCAGCCCCTCTCCATTTTCAGGCCAGCGCGGCCGTCACTCTGAATTATTTTCAGTGAGCACTTCTATATCTCATGTCAGTTCCCAGTTCGAACCCATCACCGAGTGTCGAGGCTGCGACGTGCCGTCCATGCCGATGAGCAGCCCCCCTCCCCTGCTTTGCTATTAACCTTTCCTTTTACCAGAGTTACCCCTTTGTCCTGCTGCAGTTTGCAGTGCCTGATAGAAGCAGCTGCCTGTGGCCAAACGAACATCACATTTACATTTTCTTTCTTGAACCGAGGAGTGAGACGCAGAATTGCAGTAAATGATCTCCCCTTTCTCTTTTTTGCCTCCCCCCCAATCGTCTTTAATGCATTGCCTAGAAATCTATTTCTTATCTAATTTTACTGGATGGATCAACAGGGCTGAGAATGTAACCCTTTGTCATCTATGGAAATCTTTTTATCCCATAAAAATGATTAGATTTGATGCAATTAGGATTATGAGGAGGTGGGGGGAGCCTGAGACACTGTGCCTTGTCTACCGCTGGCTGCTGACACATTAACAGCCTGTTTATTAACTGCTTTACATTTGGGCTACGAGCAGTGCATTCTTATGCCTGATAAGCCCAGCACGTGCCCGATAGGAAACGGGAGCCTCACTTTTTTGGCTGGCCCCCTCCCACCTTTCTGCATATGAATCCAGGAGGAGGGATTTCACTGGAAACAAAACCTCTGCAGCGGGAGAAATGCACATTTCCATTCGCCACCTCTCCGAGCGTGGCTGGTGCTGTAGCAGGGAACGTGTGACTGTGGATCTGCTCCTCTCCCTCCCTGCCCGCTTTGTACCACAGAATCCTAGAATGGTTTGGGTTGAAAGGGTCTTTCGAGACCACCTGGTTTCACCCTCCTGCCATGTGCAGGGACACCTTCCTCCAGACCAGGTTGCTCATTCCTTTGGATGGGCTTGAGGGGCTTTGACCAGAGGCAAACGTTCATGTGTTCCATTCCTCATTACCAGCTCTGGGGCCGAGTTCCTCATCCTCTTCTACCAGGGTGACTCTGCTACACCTTCAGCTCGGACCTGTTCTTGGGGGAATTAATTTTGGGACATAATCGGCAACGTTTTTTTCTCTCCTATGCTGTCAGAGAGAGAATTTGTATGGGTTACATCCCGGAACATTTACAAGCACCCCGTCCACACCCCTTGGGCTGCTTGTGTTCCTCCCCTGGGCTCTCAGAACGTGTGCAAGGCTCTGACCTGGCACAGACACCAGTGGGTGCCTCAGCACCCACAGCAGGGTGGCATTGGAACAGAGAAGGGCAAATCCCTCCTGGTTCCGTGGGAAAACCCAGGCAGGCTCCTGCTGAGCTCAGGGAGGTGTTTCCACACCCCTGAGTGTCCCTGTGTGTGCTGGTTTCTGCTCCCGCTGCCCTCCCTGCCCCGGCTGCGGGGCCCCGGAGCTGCACGGGCTCTGAGGGGCACCCTTGAACACCCTCCTGTTACACTCCTTTACGTGCAGCTTTTCAAAGGTTGCTCCTCTGTCTTCACATGAGGAAAATTTATTCCTCAGCTTCCCTGTTTGTGAATAACAACTTCTGGCTGGGAGAGAACAGGATCTGCCTGTGAGTGATACAGGGCTCAAAGAAAAATTTTACATAAAAACAAAGGAATAGATTTACTGCAGGCCCCAGAAATTGATAACACAAGGCTGAATAAATCTAATAATATTGCACAAACTTTGCGTGTAGGCTTCCCCTGTGAGCAGCATCTCCTTGTGAGAGGCACAAAGCTACGTGGGGATGCTAAAGCACTTTCCTGACACAAGTCAGAGGCCGAAATCCAGCCTTTGTTCCTCTTGATTGCCAGCACAGTGAGAATATTTAATTTCCAAACATCTCTATGCTACTTAGTAGCAATTTCCCCTGGTTTTGTTTGCAGATCACAAACACTCTCACGAGGGCATCACTCCCCACCCCGCCTCTGTCCGCCTGTGCTGGTCATCTGCCTTTAATTGCGACCTGTTTCGTGGCTCTAAGTGGCTAAAAATAACTTCAGGAGTAAGTTTAAGCCCAGCAGCTGCACGCACCCCTCTGTGCCACGCCGTGCCCGCCGTGACGGTGGGATCCCGGCAGTTGGCAGGGCCCTGCTGCGGGGATGCCAGCGCGGGGACAGCTGCCGAGCCGGGCTGGCAGCGCCCGTGCCAGCTGCAGCCCCGACAGGGCTTGGGGCATTCCTTCTGCAGCCTGCCAGGGAAACGCGCTGTCACACTTCAGTCCTTGCGAGGATCTGGCTTAAAACTGTTCTGGTTTAACAACTTTCAGTTCAAAATCACCTTTGGGGAGATTTCCAGCCCACAGCTCTGTCTGTCCCACGGCCTGAATGTGTCCGTGTGTCTTACGCTGAGGCTTTGCAGTGTTTTAGTGGCAGAAGAGGACACAGCTGACTTTTATTCTAGTAAAGGAGGTGGAATATTGGTATTGCCTTTTTGCCAGTGACTGGAGGAAAGGGAGGCTGGCTCAGCTCCTTCCTGCTGTGGGAATACAACCATCCCCAGGGTTTTATGTTAACTGGGATAAGGCTTGCGCAGTACTGGCTTAAGTTTGATTCGTGATCAATTCTCCCTTCTCCTTCTCTCTCTTCATCCTTTCTTGTGTTTTTTCACTGTGAACTGGAGAGGTTGGACAATGGTAAATCTCCCCCTTTCCCTGGAAGCGAAGGCAGAGAGCCTAGCAGCCTTTGTGAGCACCTCAGAACCGAGGCAGTGACCTTGCAGCTTGGCTCCAGCTCGTCTCTGCATCCCAGCAAAGCCGTGGGATGGGGGATGAGCACGTGGAGGAGCTGATGCTTATTAGCCTTCTTCCTGGAGAGAGAAACAGCCCCTCAGTACCAGGAGCAGAGCAGTGTCCCCTGTCAGGCAGTGACCGAGACCTCGGACGCTTCAGCACGGGGGCACATTTGGTGATTTACAGCTCCCAGGCAGCGCTTCCACAGCCACTCCTTGTGCTCCACATAGATAAGCCCAAATCCCTCATTTGAAATGCCAGCAGCAAGACCCTTGAAGAGTTTATGCAAGGTCTTCCCGTCTCTGCTGCCCTGCTGCAGCTCCCTTCCCTCCGGGGAAGGTGAAGGCCCAGCCTAAAGACACCTCAGGTTCTAAATGTGCCAATGTTGTGCCTCCCCCCTTGACTTCCAATTGAAAAAGATTACAAATAATGTTAAATAATATAGTTTATAACCTCAGGGCTGTTTTCAAACGTGTATAGACCAGTTGTCAACAGGCAGAGAGGAAGGGAAGGGAAATTATAGGCTGCACAAAAGAGGAAAGTAAAAGTGAAAGCTCCATAAAAGAAAGTGGAACTATTATGGAGCAAAATGCCAACTCATTACAAAACAGCCAAATAAGAGAGAAATACAGCTTTACCCGTAATAGCAGTTTACAAGGGAACATTGTATTGCAACATAACGGTGGTGCTATAATTTGCTCTAACAACTCCAATTATGCCTTTTATTGATTTGGCAACACATTTAATAGGAGTAGCCACACCTCTTGTGTTACAAATCATTAAAGGTGTTGAACAGTGTAATTTTAAAATTGTCCTTCTCCTACAGATGTCAGTGTGACAGCATAATTTCCCCTGATTTCTGCTATGTAAACAGTGCGTTACAGTAATTTCCCCCTTACAAAGCAGAAATGTTGTCAGCCTGGGTTTTTTTGTGCAGAAACATCCATTTAATATTTTCCCCCCAGTCTAGTCTCCTAATTGCTGGGTTTTTTTCCCTTTTCCCTCTTTCTGTCTTTTTTTTTAAACTTATCTCTGGAAAATAAACATGCTGATTTGCCATCTTCTACAGCAACCTTAATTGCTACTTAAATCTTCAATATGCACTTAATATTGGGGAGGTAAAACCCTTTTAGTTCAATCCTGTTCCACTTCACTCAAGTAGTGTTTCAGAGCTGGTTAAAAGTCGTGTATCTCCTGGTAGCAATTTTGACAGGTGATCCGAATTCCAGCACTATTTTCCTTGAGAAATTGGAAAGTGTCATGGAAAAAAAATCAAAACTTTTTAGTTTTTGTATTCTTCGTCACAAAGGGTATAAATTTTGTGTAGGAATTGAGGAGAAACCCCTCTTATGCTGAAATGGAAGCGGGTCGGAACGAGATGGTCCTTAAGATCCCTTCCAACCCAAACCATGATTCTGTGATTCAAAGTAGGCATTTGGAGAGACACAGGGCTGGGCTCAGTCGCCAGCTCTGCCTTCCCTAGACCCGGAACAAAAGCTTGGTGTTGGGAAAAGCAGGACAAGGGATAGGACAAGCCAGGTTTTGACATCCGCAGCGCTGAAAAGCCAAGGCGGTGTTTATTGTGCTGGCAGAGGATGGTGGTTTGAGGGTCTGGCTGAGCCTTGCAGGGACCTTTTCCACTGGCCTTTGCTCCTGGAGCGTGGGATGATGCGGGAGGTGCCTCCAGCTCCATCAGCCCATCATTCCCAAGGCAGGGCTTGCAGGGACCCGGCAGACAAAGAATGTGTTTCCCCTCTCTGTTGAAGCGCATGCAGGCGCTGACGTGTGTAAATGAACCTGACAAGCCCTTTGAAAAACAAATAGAGGCCACCAACCAAGCTTTTGGCACGCCAACACGCCACATGTTTACACCAAAAGTGCCACGCTGCCCTGCGTGCCCGCTCCCAGCGCCTGGCCCCGGGCAGCCGCCGCGGGCCCGTCTGCGTTTGTCTGGCTCCAGCAAACTGTCTCATTAACAGCTGTGTGGGGAAGCGGGAGGGGGCGAAGCAAGAAGGGATGAAAATCCCCCAAGCCTGAGGAGGGTGACGTTTTTCACGCCGAAGTGAGTAGAGCAGCTCCGTGTCCCGCTGCCAGCGCTGACCCCCGGCCCTGCCCATCTGGCAGCCCCAGAACAAAGCGCGGCCAGCCGGCGTTCCCGGCACCAGGGATGGGCTGCCAGAGCCTCTCCGGGGCATTTCACACCCACGTGTGGCCCTGGGTGCCAGACAGAGCCGCCAGGCTCTCTCCTTCCCCACCTCTGGACGTTGATTTGGGTTCAGGTGTGTGTGAGCATCCCGGTGGTGGCGGCTGCGGGAGGGACAGTGCCGGCAGCTGGACAAGGGACCTGCAGCCCCCACCAGTGTGAGGGGACAAACCCACGCCTGCGGGACTCGCTCTGCTGTGCCCAGGTGTGGCTGTGCGGGGCTGGCTGGGTGCCCACAGAGAAGGTTTTGGTTCTGGGCCACGGCAGCCGTGCGTGGCTCGGGGCTGGGACAGGGCACGGAAACACTTCCACATCTGGAAGGCTTTGCAGCCAAGAGGGCCGGATTGCGGCAGGCACTGCCAAGCAGTCTGCAGGTGCATGGAGGAAAACAATGCTGCCGTTTGCCAAACCAGCTCCCTGGAATTACCACCCGTGCCTCGTGCTTGTGTATTAAAGCGGAAGCCAGAGCTCCGACTCCAATGGAATCTGGGCAAATAATTAACTAAGAGTGACTTTATTGGATTAATTTAAGCTTGTTTGTGGAAATTTGGTGAGCAAAGCCACTCTCGGCTTTCTCAGATGTGTAAATGCATTGCTAAACCACTGCTGGGAGAGGGCTGGGGTGGCAGTGGAGCCTCACGTGTGGGTCACGGCGACCCTTCCACGGGACAGGAGCAGGGTCAGGTTTCTGGCACCAGCGCTGCATTTCTGTCAATTAAAAATAGCTTTTTCCAGAAGTTCTCCACAGATCCTTGTACAAAAAAAAAAAACCCTGCTCGTGCAAATGTCCATCAGGGGAAAGGACTGGGGGAAAACGTGTTAGTGAGGACTGGAGGAAGCTGTTTGCAGTGAGGGCGGCCAAGGTGTGAGTGCAGCAGGAGGGGAGGACAGGGCAGCCACAGGGACACACGCAGGATGTGTGCTGCCATCTCATCCCTCGGCTTCCAGAGAGCCTTGGCTCATCCCAGGGTTCCCAACGAGTGGAAAACCAGCTGAGCCTCTGGCTGCTGAGCCCACTGCAGGTGAAGGAGCTGGAGGAGGGAGCAGCGTGTTTGGAAGAGCTAAAAGCAGAGGAGCAGTGGAGCTGCCCGGTGTGTCTGGTGTGGGATATGGGGACCGGGGCACCGAGCAGATGAATCATTTTCCTGGGAAGACAGTGGCAAAACTAAAACACAGCTCTCCAAAGGCATTGAACGATTGCTTCTTCCGAGAAGTTTGGCTGTGCTGAAGAAGCCGGGTGCAATGGGCTTTCACCCCTTTTGGCGAGCACCACGTGTGGCCCCTGGGGCCCCGCGGTGGCTCTGGGGGGCAGAGCCGGCCGGGTCCTGCGGGGCACCCGTGGGAAGCAGGGAACAGCACCGTGGCTGTGCTGGGACCGGGCTGCGTGCGGCTCCGAGCAGGATCTAACTCCCAGCTTTTGTGGGAAGGAAATTTGTTTTGCTAGAACTAATCATTCGCATGCATTTTTCATTAGTGTTATTATCCCAAAGAAAGGCTGCGGTAAAGTACTCAGATATTTGTTACCTCTGGGGGAGTTTTACAAAGGGAGAAGGAAGGAGGGGAGCGGAGCTGAATGGCAGCTCCTGTTGGTATTCTGGTGTGGTGCCTCCGAACTGATCTTCCCAATCAGTTCAGACTTAATGCCAAAGCCTGCTCAAATACACAAATCATATGGAAACATTTCAGAGGCTTTATATAGCTTGGTTTGCCTAAGTCTTCTCTGGATGGAAACTGGGAATCACTTTGCTCCTCCTGGTCTGTACAACTGTTAATAGTGAGAATTATTCCCTGTGCCAGGTCCCTGGATGTTCACCAGGTTGCTGTGGGATGTGCCAGGTGTGTGCAGGCCCCAAGGGAGGCTGGAGGTCCCTTCCAGCCCCAAGCACCCTGTGATTCTGAGCATCTCTGATCCAAGGGCCATGGGTACCGAGTGGGGGGATTTGCAATGAAGCTATAAATTGGAAGAATATGATCTGCTGGGACTGGATATGGAATTCCCAGGGCTCTGGCACCGCTGGCCTCCCGCAGCACTTTCTGCAGGTGCCGTGGAAACCTGAGCGGTGAAGGCTGCAGGGAGGTCCCCAGGAGGGGAGAGGAGGCGATGGATGCACAGCAGTTTCTCTATAAATGTATAGCAGAGCAGAGATAATTTAAAAATAAGAAAAAAATCTCTTGGCTTAGTGAGGAATCTTTACCTCAGCTTGGATATAAAACAAATTAACTGTGATGTAAACGGGTTGGAGAGGCTGTGGCTGTGATTGCTGGTGGAAGGATATCAAAAGTAGGGTGATTCCTCTTTCATAATGATTTTGGTTCCATTTAAGTTGGAGATCAGATGCTCCCCAGTAAAGATATAAATTATAAAGGCACTAAACTTCAGCACCAATAAGCTCCCCAAATTTATTTGCATTTGTTATCTGGCAGTTTCATTTACAGTGAAGAAACTTTCACTGTGGATCAGATCTTTTTAATATTTCCTCATAACTTCCCAGTGACAATCAGTTTTTCCATTAGGGGAGATCAGACACATAAGTAATACTGAGAGAGCTACATGAATACCAAGTCATTCATTAGGAGCAATGCCACTGCCATGAATGCTGAGTGAATAGACTGTGAGGGGACACTGAAAATTAAAGGTTATTCTGGGTTCATTAACTTCTGCACTCCTTTCTAAAACAAAACCTTGGGTGAGAGCAGCCTTTGACTCCTAAACGGGATCTCCTTGTTCCCTAATTTAAAAAATATTAACATCATTTAACTGTTTCCCCTTTCTGCTTAATACGTGCGCGAAAAGAAGTGTTTGAATTAGTGTCAGGGAAGTGACGAACAGACAGAACCGTGTGTGTGGACACAGCTCTGCTTCCCTTTCACTGAAGAGCCTTCCTGTGCGCCGCAGGCGGCACCTTTTCCTTCCATTAATTAGCCAGGAGGGTTTCCTGGGAGCAGGGCTGGCAGCAGGAGCTGGAGATGCCCCCAGGTGGCTGCGCTCCCCCTGCCCCCAGGGACAGCCCCTGGGTGAGCAGCGGGCAGAGCTGGCGCATTATTCCCCCTAAATGCCCATCTTGGTTCCCAAACCAGGATCCTGGGCACTGCATCCTAGTCCCTCACCTGACCTCCTGGAAGGGCTTAAAACCAACCTACAGCACTGGGGACAGCAGTCAGACTAACGCAGCCTTTAATATCCCATAATAGTTGGATAACACGGCCTCAGTATTGAAATACAATGTTTTTAACTGACACACACTTTGCCTGCTCTCTGCTCTCACACTTAACCAAACAGGCAGAATCCCTCTCCTCGGAGCAGTGGATAAGGCTCTTTCAAACCGTGTCTCTAAAGCCCTTGGTAATTCCTGGATGGAGATATGAGAGAGCAGCTCTCAGCAGCTCGCTCTAAAGCCGGCAATAATATTTCTTCCTTACAGAGTCTTATGTTCCTAGTATTTTATTCTGATTTTCTGTTTGTGTACACAGGCTGCCTTTAGTCAAACAAAAAAAAGTGGTGTGGCACCAGCAGCAGTTTGTCTCTGCTGCAGTCTCAGAGGCAGCAGATGCCACGGGGCTGCTCTGTGGCTGGGGGGTGTTGGAGCCGGCAGAGAAGAGGTGCTTTGGGTGGTCAGAGCGAGCAAACTGCCCCGTGCTGTTCCCATCCCAGGCACCACAACATCAGTTTGCTGCCCTGGGCTGTTTTTATAAGGTTTGGGTTGGAAGGGACCCTAAAGCTCATCTCCAACGCTCCCACACGGGCTGGGGCACCTTCCGCTAGCCCAGGCTGCTCAGGGTGTGTCCAGCCTGGCCTCGCACACTTCCATTTGTCCTGTAAGCGTCACTCCTGTGTGAGTGATCCCCTGGTGAGTGATGTGTGATTGGTTAAGGACCAGCAGACAAAAATGGAGCTTTGTGTGTGGATTGTTACATGGGAGGAGCAACTGCACAGTCCAGCCCGTGATTGTTTCACTCATTTGTTGATCCCAGGCAATTATTACCTCGAGTTCTTGGGGTAAAAACTGCTGGTGATTCCATCCCTTTGGTGATGGAGAAAAGTGTCTGAGTCACCAGAGAGGAGCTTTAGTTTGGAGGTGATGAGAGGTCCTGTGTTTTTCTGGATTTCTTGGGTTTAGTTGCGCTCGTTGCTGTGGTTGCAGAGCAGGAGCCAGCAAACTCCCTGGGCTGGTTTGCCCTTCTTACTCAGTCTCCACAGCTTAAACCTCGATTTAGGAAAGCTCCAGAGCTGTCTGCCTCTGCCTCCCTCTAGCAGAGTGTTAAGCACATCCCTAAGTTCCTGTGTCCACGCAGCCTCCAGCTGGGAAAGCCAAAAATGTGGTGACCTGGACAAGGTCAGAGCTCCTTCCAGGCTCCTTCCCACCATCCCCAAGGCTCTGGGAGTCTCCACCACCTTCCTCCCGTGCAGGAGGAGGAGTCCCCTGGCCAGCCCCGTCCCACGGCGCCGCTCCCGCCTGCCCTGCCCGTGGAATTCCCGGCTTCCCAAGCCACGGAGCTCCCGGCTCTCTGCGTGGCCGGAGCGAGGCACAGCCGTGTTGTACTTTTGTTGCAGAGCCCGAATCTGTGTTCCTGCAGGGAAGGGGGAGAAGCCTCGCGTTTCATTTTATTTTTCCTCCCTTTCCCTACACGAGTTAATCTGTTTAGCTCTTTAACCTGTGAGCCGAAGGAATTCTCAGCCAGCGACAATGGGAAGCTTTTGAGCCGGGGATGAGGGAGGTGGAGAGGAGAGAGGCTGGGGAAAACGTCTGGGAGGTGGGGCTGGCTGGCGAGATAAAATATCCTCCCGAATTTCGGCTGGAAAATCGTGCTGATGGTGGAAGGCGAGAGGTTAAACCGAGGCAGAAAAGTTTGTGTCAGCCCTTTTCTGATTTCTCCCTTCTCCAACCGCCACCTCCTCTCCTGTCGTTTCTCCGCCGCCCCGCCGTACCGTACCCCCTCCCCGCCTGGGAAGAAGGAGGTTTGCTGTCTTTGTATTTTAACTGTAGCAAAAAGATTAAATTGTTTACGAGCTGCGAGCCCCGGCTGCCTGGATGAGCTGGGAGAGACAAAGATAGACAGTCTAATTCTCCGGTGTACTTTGTGCTTCCGTCCCCCTGCGCTGCCACTAATTCTTTTATCTGGCCCCAACACTCCAGGCATTATGTGCATTCATAAAAAAAAAAGAAAAAAAAAACCTAAAAAAAAAATCCTAACTGAAGCAGGCAAAATTACTGTTCTCTGCGCTTTACCTCTGATAACAATCTCTTGAATACTGATTACTTTTTTTTTCCCCCAACACAAAGCGACCAACACAAGTTGGTCTTTAACCCTTTATCTTTAGCAAGCAGAAAGACACGAAGAACATCTTACTCAGTTGGAAAAAAAAATAGCATACAGAAGAATTACTGTTATCTCCTAGCCAGAAGAGGAACAGCAGAGATAAGAAAAGCCTGAAGAATTAAAAGGAACGTTGCATTTGGGCTGTAAATTCGTGCTGAAGCTGGTTCTATTTGTCTGTCACTAGGGTTCATAATTTTTCGAGGTTGTTTTGATAGACTTATTGTGAAGACTGCATAGAAAACTCATCAGCATTTGTTGCCTCTGAGCATTATTGTCAGTGGTAACCGCATGGTTATAGACTGGAGGAAGATAATGGTTGAAGTATAAAGGAGATAAAGGCAAAACCTCTTCTCATTAAGGGCTATCTCCACCTCTGCAGACTCTACAGTATTGAGTGACTGGCGCTGGTGCATTGGGCATAAATTATAGCAGAAAAACTAAAGGCAGCATCATTATTTCGAAAAAGTTATAATGACATGCCACGGGCTTCAGACCTATTTACACCAAAGAGGGACAATAAATACAGAGGGAGCTCAGTGTGGAGTGACCAGCACTGCCTCCCTATCGATTGCACCCCTGCACGTCTGTCTGCAGGGAGGCTGCTCTGCAAGGGGCAGGATCCCCCCTCCGGTGTGCCTACACACCCCAAAGCCCGGCGGTTCCCCACTGAGTAACGCCCAGGCAGAGCCAGGGAGGGACCTCCGGGGCAAAAATGTCATTTTGGGTTGTTTTAACTTCTTATTTGGTACAAGGCACCCTGGCCAGATCTTGCCCTGGAGGTTTGTGCAGCGGAGTCTCTCCATGCAGGTGGTGCTGTCTTTGCTGGTGCCGTCGCATTGCTGCCCTGCCCTTCCCATTTATTTTTCCAGATTGCTGTTCTGCAAAGGGATAAAGTCTCCTTCCCGTTGCTCTTTCTGGGTGCTGCTCTTTTCCCTTTTCCATCCTCAGTTGCCTATGGTTTGATCTCTTTATCATCGGTGTGGTGGGGGAAGAATTACGTTCAAATTTGAGCCAGGTCCACAGCAGATAAAGCACACTCCTAAAGTTGTTTTTATTGGGCAGGATTGTAAAGAACACTCTGTACACCTGCAACACTGGTTATCTGGAGCTTTCACAGGTACTTTCTAAATTGGAATTAGTTTCCAGTGCCCCTCTGAGGAGGAGGATTTTTTGCACTTGGAGAAACTGAGGCGCGGAAGAGGCTGGGTGGAGCTGGGAAGGTTTGCTGGCAGCACTTGCCTTGCCTGGACCCAGAGCCGTGCTGTAATCACTAACCCAAGAGCCTTTTTAGTGACTGTGCTGGATTAGTGGCCCCAGAGGCTCCTAATCTGCTCTCCATATGGCACACGGAGGGTGAGGATGCACCCGCTGCTCTCCCATTGTGTTTCAAGGCTGATTAGGTGGGATGGTCCCCCAGGATCCAAGCCGGGACGGTCTCCCCAGCCCATCCCGTTTAGATTTGCTCCTGCAGGGCCCAAAGGATGCAGCTGCCCTTGCTGCCTCTCTCTCCCTCCATGCCATGGACCGTGCAGGGCTGTCATCTGGGGGTCACAGCCCACTCAAGGCACTTGTGACATTGTGACCTTCAGACAAATCTTCCGTTGTCATGGAATTCCAGAATCCCGGAATGGTTTGGGTTGAAGAGGCCTTAAAGCTCATCTTGTTTCATCCCCTGCCATGGCCAGGGACACCTTCCACTATCCCAGGTGGCTCCAAGCCCCATCCAACCTGGCCTTGGGCACTTCCAGGGATGGGGCAGCCACAGCTTCTCTGGGCACCCTGTGCCAGGGCCTGTCCACCCTCACAGGGAGGAATTTTCCCCTAATCTACCCCTGCCCTCTGGCAGCGTGAAGCTATTCCCCCTCATCCTGTCACTCCGTGTTCTTGTAAACAGCCTCTGTGTTTCTTGTAGGCTCCCTCTCCGTGCTGGAAGGGCACACTTAGCTCACCCAAAGCCTTCTCCTCTCCAGGCTGAACATTCCCTGTTCTCCCAGCCTTTTCCCATTGTGTGAGGGGGTAGAGCTGGTCTGTACCATCCTGACAAAGCCTCTCCCGCTGCAGGGAGGGAAGGATGTCCCTGCCATCCCTCCTGCTGTGCCTGGAAGGAGAGGGACACACACTCCTGGTATTGGTTGTTTAATCAGGTGCGATCCAGCAGATGCCTGGCAGAGTATTGGCTCCATCCATAATTCTGGGAGAAGATTGTGAGGAGATGTGAATTCTGGTTTCATTTCTGAGGCTGCCCGTGACATAGTGCCCGGTCTGCAGGGAGATAAGGGCAGCAATAAGGCTGTTGCACTTGATTTGGAGGTTGTTCTGCTGTTGCCACCAACTTATTGATAATTTTGAGCTTCACTACAAATCAAGGCAGGCCCAGGAGTTGGTTGTTGATATCCAGTCTGTGCTCCTGGCTTCAGCTTTGTCACTGGCACTGAAATGGGATCGTGGCTTTGGTCTCCAGCTCTAAAGCAAGGTTGTGCCAGCTCTTCCTGACACATGGGAGTGAAGGGGAGGTGGAAGGTTCGCCCTGGTTTGGGGACAGTGCTGGCCTGGGCTCGCTGACAGCGTGGGGCACTGCAGGTGCTGAGAGTGCAGCTGGTGGCTTCAGGGCCGCGAGGAGAGCAGTGGGACACGTTCCCAGCACTGGAGGAGGCAGGTGTGCAGTTCCGTGGGGATTCAGGCGTTCGGGTGGGAGCTCAGGGAAGCTCAGGAATTTCCTCGCGGCGCCTTTCCCAGGGTGATTGGCAGCGGGCAGGGAGGAGGTTGCTCTGCAGATGGAATGTTTGTGTCTCTGTCCTGAGTGGGCTTTCCAGATTGGTGATAACCCCAGGGCTGGCTGAAGAAATGTCACTCTAAATACAGGTATCGACCTCAATAGAAATATTTTCATTTTCCAGTGTGAAATGCCAGCAACGTTATCTACCTGATGGCTCACAGATTATAATGTCTGTTCCTTCCCAACGCAGGTACAAGGCTTCCATTCAGGCTTACAATAAATACAGACATGGGTTGCAGTAATATTTCATTTTTGATGGCATAGCCGTGGGTTTTGATTATATAAATCAGGCTTTAGAAAAGGAAAACAGCTTTGTGACTGACTGAATAAATAAGTAAATGCAAATGTAAAAGTCCTTACTAATAATAATAATAATAATAATAATGATAATAAACCCCACAGCTTTCCAATGGACATTCAGGATCAACTAGAAAACATTGCACTCTTGGTGTGAATAGGAGAAATCAGTTGGGTGCAGCATGCAGGCGGGTTCCTGATAAACTAATGCTCCTTCACACAATTTACAATCCAACTGAATTCATTTGCATGACAAAATTGGCTCGGGTATTCATGTGTTGCAGCAAGACAAGTGTAACATTACAAAGAACAAGTAACCATGGGGAAGGTTAATGCAGACAATAAGGAAATACAATGACATGAATCGGGTTCTTCTTTTGCCAACCTTTTATCTGAAATAGAAAAATAACAAGCTCCCACCCCCCATTCCTCCTTGGGAATAAAAGAGTTGTTTTATGGAAATGGGGGGAGGGAGAAAATGTGCAAAGTTGGCAAATAAAGATCTGTAATTTCTCTTTTCCTACCTCATGGATTTGCAACGTGTGTGCAAGGAAGGTGGGAGAGAGGAGGGATGGGATATTGTTATTTTGGAGGAGGCGATGTTCAGCCGGATGGAGTCGATCCATCAGCGAGGGACACGTGCCTGGGAGCTGTAGTTAAACACCCCGGGCAGTTCACTGCCCTTGGGTTCAATCCCATCCTCCTGCAGCACAAAACTCGAGGTCTGTCATAGGCCGAGCTCAGCTGGGATGAGCTCTGCAGCACACGGGGTGCTCTCTGGTAAGGACACTCAGATGGTGCTGAGCGTTCCTTGCAGTTGTTTGGGTGCCTGCATGGGAACGGGCATCTTCTGAAGATGAAATTCCCAGCTGGCCTCTCAATACTCAAAAATCCAGATCACTGCACCGGTTTTTCTGCATGCAGATTTTTTTCCCCATGTGATGATGAGTCCACATGGGATGACTCTGCCATTAGACATGGGATGCTTGGTGGTAATCTCGTCAGGGTTTTGTGTGGAATGACGTGGAATTCTTCATTGGACCCCCAAAAGCGCATTATTGGTTTGTTTAGTTAAATTTGTTTTTTAAAAAGAAATCCAAAGGATGGAGAATGTGTTAGTTGTTCTGGACTCGTGTCCTTGAGGTGAATCCCTGCTCTTGCAGGGTGTGGGTTTCCTGCAGAGGCTGCACACTCAGGAAGCTGAAGGGCTGTGAAGCTACTCCAGTTCCAGTGGTTTGGAGACTTGTGTCTGCGTCCCCTTCCCCAGAGCACGGTTTGGTGCACACCAGAATGAGTTTGGTGGCTCCGGGCTGGAAGAGCTGCCTGGAGAGCTGGGCTGGGGGACCTCCAAGGGTCAGCCCTGCAGGGTTTCCCTGCTCAGAGACCCTCTGCTCCCGGGCACTCCGGGCTGGCGCTGCCTTTCCCTCACGGCCACAAACACTGGGCAAACCTCTTGCAGCAGGAGAGGCTCCACTAAGTGCAAATTGTAATTATTCCAGCCCAGAATTGCTGGGAGAGGAGAGCTGTGCTGGCTAATTGGCTAAATGCTCGGAGCTGGCTGGGAACAAGGACCGTGGCACTCTGTGAGCAGACGGCTCCTTGTCCTCATTGTTCTCCAGCTGGAGTGCTGAGCTCCCTTTCCAGCCGGGATTAGAGCTGACACAGGCTCTCACCGAGTACCAGGGCCCCTCTTTAGATCAGCTCTGCTCGGCTCCACAGCAGGCTCGGCCCTCAATTACCTCCTGCAACAAATCTCTAACAAGTTGACAAACGACTAATTTTAATTTAATCTTTCAGTTTCCAACTTAATGATGAAAAGAAATAAAATAAAATGCAGGGGAAGGAAGTGCTCCCCCACATCTTCCCTTCACACCGTTGGCTCGATGGGGAGTTTCAGTGCTAAACTGGAGAGGAGAGCAATAAGAGCCTTAGGTTTTTGAATTAAATTTAACCCTGGGGTGCCACTGCTTCAGAGCCTTTGGAGGCAGAGTTGTAAATCATGGCAGCAGATTCTGCTTCTGATGAGCACTTCCCATCATGATGACATTTAAACTATTAATTAATTAGGAGAGAGCAAGATGAGAAGATTTGGAATTCTCCCCTTTGGATAATTACTGTCGAACACATTTGTTACTGTAATGAACGAACAGGATGTGACTTCAGCCCTGCATGTGGGTCTTCTCACAGTATTATTATTATTTTAGTCCACCTTAGAAGGAGAAAGAGAAGGTTTTTTCCTTGCTACCCTAGATAGAAGTAATCTGTGTCGTAGCGTTTTAGCAAAGCTGAGTTGGGAAGGAGGAAGTAGATGATGGAGTGAGCTGTAAGAGTCAGGTATTCCAAGACCTGGAGTCTGGCAGGTGTGCTGGGCTCTCCCAGAGCAAATCCAACCTGGCACTTCCCCTTGGGCAGCTCGAGGTCATCCAGCTTCTTCCCAAGTCCATCAGAGCCGGGGGCAGCCTTCTTCTTTGGGAAATGATTTTGGAACGAGCCCCTGGGCCAGGTGTGTGCAGAGGGCTCCTCTGGCCCGGGCTGTGCAGGGGGAGCCCGAGGATGCAGGTGGAATGATGGAGACCCTTCCCAAACCCTGCGAGGAGCCGTGCACGCTGCCAGGCTCAACCATGACCCCAGCACTGCCCTCCTTCCCAAGCCATCCTTCCCACCTTCCTTTCAGGAGGATTATTTGGAAGTTTTCCCGGTTTTCCCCGTTTCCCCACAGGATTTTGTCCTCTCTCAGAGCAGTCCCTGCTCTCTCACGGCGTCGCTGCTCCCCGCCGGCAGAGCTCCTTGTTTACCTCTGCAGTGTTAATATGCCCTTTGCAGATAATCAATCTTGCCTGGCAGGATCAATTAAAATGAACTGGGGATGTTCCATGCACCTTGGTCTGGAAATTTAACTCTGGAAAGCCGCGTTTTGAGAGCCGCAGGGCGGGATGATCTTTAACTCTGGAAAGCCACGTTTTGAGAGCCGCAGGGCGGGATGATCCCTGTGTCCAGCAGCCCTTTAACCAGGGGAACGCGTCTGGGTTGGCTCCTCGAGGGGAGCTGCTGATTACGGTCCCGGGGAAGGGAAGGTTTAGGCAGAAGCTCCTTCCTGAGGACACTTACTGAGGGCTTTTGTGTCACTTGGTTGTCACCCAAACCCCTTTCCCTTTTGGGATTATCTGGGATGTCCAAGCAGGCAATTCCCGAGCCCTGGGGAAGCTGGGGCTGGGGTCTCCCTGCAGCACCCCGATGGCCCGGGGTGGAGGGGCTGTGCTGGTTCGGAGTCACCTGCAGCTCCCAGGCATTGCACGGGCCTGCTTTTCCAGAGGAGAGAGCTCTCTCCCTCTTTTCAGCTGCAGTGGCTGGCCCTAGAGAATTATCCTCAGGTGATCCAATGATTTTTTTTTTTTTTAACACAGAAACATTTACATTTGTTATTTTAAGCAGAACTGTCTCTAGGTACTTCTTTGTCATCTTACTCATTTTAACTTTCCAAAGAGTTTTTTTCCTTCTGGATGTTTCCATGACCTATTGATATTTTTCTGTTTAAATGTCTCTGTTAAAAGTTGTGGTGGTTTTTCAGTGTCCTAAATGAAGTGAGTTTGGGCTCCCTCTCAGTTCCTGGTGCATAAAAATCCCCCTGGAAAGAGCCGCCGTGCTTTAACCTGGATTTCTTCCTCAGAACTTTTGCCACTTGGGACACTGATCTTTCCATAGACAAGCTGTAGACTTTGTACTGTTAAAAATAGAAATACTAATTCCTTTTGTGGAAAAATCAGATAGTCTTCCCAGTGGAAAAAGAAGTATTTTTAATGTGCTCTTGCAGGAGAGTGACAGCAAAATTCGCTGGGTTTTAATCTTTGCTTCTTTTTGTCACCGTGATTCAGAGCGAAGGGCTCTGCCTTTGCTCTTATTTCTGGAAAACCCAAACAAAAACATTTCCAAGACCTTAAATGACATTGCTTTATCTTTTTTTCCCTTCTCCCTCCAAGTACAGCTCGTACATTCTTTTGCAGCTCTGAGCTGCCCGGAGCTCTGTCCCCCAGGTGGGTTTGGGCAGCAGGCTGGGGCTGCCCTTGGTCCCACGTCCAGCGGAACAAGCTCTCTGTCCCCAGCGCTGGGCTTTGGGGTGAGCGGGGCTTTGGGGGCTCAGGGCCCCCGTCCTGCTCCCCAGAGGGGTTTGTAATAAATGGGTTTAGCTGTGGATCTCTGCCAGTGCCCACGTGAGGCAGGGACCCAAAATGACACAGACAGACACAGCACCCTCGAGGAAATTAATGCCAGAGGAAAGGTCAGCACAAGGTGGGATTTATTTGGTTTCATCATCAGTGGTTTTTTATTTTGACTTTAAATTCCTGTGATATTTTAAAAAATTTACAATGAATTCGACCAGAAATATTGTGTGTTTGTGGAAAGGGCTAAAAATGAAATCTAACTCCAAGAATATTTGAGGGGGGTGATAGAATTAATTTGTTTGTGCTCTGGTGTAAGCCAAGATGACGCCAAAACCCTTTGGAGACAGATAAATGCTTCATATGGGAGTCAGAAAACACAATCAGGCAGCAACAATCATCTTTCTGGAGATTCCAGATAATCCGGGCTTCAAAGCAAAACCTGTGTTTTGGAATATTCATTCCCTGATATTCAAACATCCAACTTTGTTCTTCTAATTATTATTATTCTTTTGATGTTATATCAGACAAGTGCTATAAGGGTCTTAAAAAGGGCAAAATAATTATTTCCTTTATATCTTAATACCCGTGTGATGCAGAGGCTTTGGTGGAGAAAGGAATATTTTTTTTGACAAATCCAAAGGGGGAAGCTTGGCAACATGGTACAGTTGAGTGTAACCATAAATAAAACCCTGTGTGAATTCCCCCTTGGAGACACTACAGATCTATTGAACAGGGCACCCTCTCTATAAAAATTGTTCTTGAGAGGTAATAGCAAGCTATACATTATGAAAAAATATAGCACAGGGATTTGCTGTACTTGGAGCAAAACTATGAGAAAAATGGTGGGAGGTAATAAGGGATTGTCGTTCCATCCCATTAGAAATGTGTTTTATTCCAGACACCCAGATTTTATCTTCCCCCTGCACCTGAATTAGAAATGAAACTGCCAACTTTCTAGGATGTGCAAGGATCCACACAGTAATGTGTTTGGGGTTTTATTCTCTTTTTTTTCTTTTTTTTTTTCCCTTTTATTTTTGGGAAGCTAATTAAGGCCAGCATAGATAAAGCACAGTGTGTGTTATGAGACTGTAAATAACAGAAAAGGGTTTTCTTAGGAAATTAGCACTAGGACACACAGGAAGCTATGAAATCAAATGCCACAAATATATACTGTATTCTCTCCATAGATTAAAATAATAATAAAAAACCTCTAAACCCAGCCATACACAGGAGGGAATCCTCAAGGATTGGACTGGCACAATCCTGTAAAAGAAGAAGTTCAGTAAAAAAAAATCCACTCATTTCTAAAGAAATTTCCCAGATTAGATTTGTAAATCAAAAACCAATATATAACATGCAAGAATTGATCTGTTTTATATTCCTCAGTTACATTTTTGTGAAGCACATTTAGAAGATTTAGAACGTATTTGCGCCTGCTGGTTGAGCCATTATATGCTTGAGTTCATACATCTATTTGTGAGGCTATAAAACAGGCATCGACTACCCATGTAAATTGTGTTCTCCACAATAAATTATATGCATACTTGCAAAAATACATAACTGCTGTTGGTTGGCTTACGTAGGCTGAATACTAATGATGTTTAAAGTTGTATTGTCCCTCTTCTCGGGCCTAATTTAGCCTCTACATCAAAAATTATGTAGGAAAAAACACTCTATCCTCTCACTGAGAAATAAAATGGCACTTACGGGCATCCACATATCTTTCTTTTATGAAACACCACCATTTTCATACTAATTTTAGCTGCAGAGGGTTCACGGCAAAGTCTGTCTCATGCAAGCCTCTGAGGAGGCTTCAGTGTGTGCACACACGCACGGCTCTGTAAAATGTGTCTTTTGGGGGTTTACAGACATGGACTGGGGCTCAAGCGCGTGAGACGCTGACAGACAGTGGAATCCTTTCTGCCAGCCAGGGCGTTTTGAGTTCCTAAAGTTCAGGGAGTGTTTCAGCCGTACCCCAGGGCTCGGGGCAGGCATCCCGGCACACCCTGGCGCGCTCCGTGGTGAGCCTCTTGCTCTGCCCGCTGCCATCACTGGCCTGATTAATTGGGTGTGCTGCTGTTTCAGCTGTCCCAAGAGCTGGGGAAGGGCCTCGTCCCCCACGGGCCCGGCCGCGGCGTCCCCAGTTTGGGACATTTGCCGTGGCTGGGGTGGCGAGCCCCGCGCCTCGCGGGCACTCTGCGCTTTCAGTGGCAGGGAGCAGGAGCGGCTGAAGGAACCTTCCCGCGCGTTCCCCTCCCACCTCAGCCCTGGCTCTGCCCTCCCCTCCTCGCTCTGCACTCCAGTGATAACATTTCCTACCCCTTCTCAGCCTCCTCCATTAACCTGCTTTATTTATTGCTTTCCCCGGTTATTCTTTCCTTGCTGTTTTTGCACAGATGTCTTTCCTTCCCAGGTTTTGCCTCCCTCCGTGTATTTTCCCCGTTATTCCTGTCTCTCCTCATCCCCTTCCCGCTGTTCCAGTGCTTCCTCCAGCACAAATTCCGTGTCTGCTGCTGCAGCCCACTTGTCCGTGAGCGATGGATCAGTGCGAGGCGCCCGGGTACCCCGAGTGGGAGAGGAGAATTTTCCCGTCCTCCTTCCCCGTGTGGGGAATATGGAAGCTGTCACACACTTCCTCTTCTGCCCAATGATGTGTGGGAGCATAATATATCCCTTTTACTGGGCTCACAACCGGGCAGAGGAACGAGAGAAGCAACCTAACGGCCTCCTTCTTCCTCGCCCAGAATGTCCCGATTTCCTTTTATCGCCCCCATCCCAGCTGGGATTTCGAGGAGCCCTCTGGAAAAGCGTGGGGGACAGAGCCCGTGCAGACACGGGGACAGCACTCTCCAGTGACACAGGGATGTGCTGTGAGGCTGCAGGAGCTGCCTCCAGCACAGGGGCGGGCTGGAAAACTCAGCGCTGCTTTGCCAGCTCGACCCGTGCCACTCTCGTGCCGAAATTGAGGTTGTATCCCAGCACTAGCACAGTCGAACTCTCCAAAAAGCAGGTCACAGGGTTTGATTTGCTGGGGCCTTGAGCTGGGAGGGGAGGAAGGGACGGCTAAAAACCCACTCAGAATGAGGGCCAGAAGGGTCGTGGTGTGCACAGGGGTTTGTACATGCTTTATATCCATATCGTTTTATTTGTTGCTTTTCTTTGTGTGTGATTAAACTCTTAACTTCTGGAGGAAAAAAGGTAATTCCTGGAAGGGATCTGAGCTGTCCAAAGAGCAGGGGAGTTGTTGGGGTTTGTGAGCAGGGGCAGTTTTAGGTATCCAGGTTGTGGAAGAGCAGATTACACATGCCATGACAAAGGAAATGACACCCTGTTTACACCCTGATTTATTCATTGTCGTCATCCTGGGAATCCGTGTGGCAAAGCCTCAGCACCGAGGCACTGCTCAGGAAGGGGTGGCAGACCTTGCCAAGGGAGCACCTGCTTTTGGGGGCAGCACTGGGTGTTTGTGTCCTAAGAGAGCACAGGAAATCCTCCTGGGACAGGGAGGTGGTCATGGCCATGTGTCCCTGAAATCCCCCCTCAGTGGGCAGAGCAAAGCACCCCCAGATGGCTCCCACCACAGCCCCTTAGACCAGAGCGCTCCTTTGACACCACAGAGTCTCAGAGTTGCAGTGGCTGACAAAGTAACCCAGATATAATTTTCCTTTGTGTCAGTTCTAGCCACTAAAATTAGTATTAAGAGACACAGAAAGCTCAGTGGAGTTTTTCCAGTTTATCCTGCGGCTAATCTTTTTATATCTTTTTTTTTTCTTCCCTTCTTTAAAATCAGGGGGAGGGGAAGCCCTCTCATTCCCTGCAGCTGGCATGTCTAAACTCCTAACATATGTGCTTCTTATCCAACATATAGTAGCTTAGGACTTTTCAAAAACACAGAACCCCTGAATCCAATAAAATTGCAAATTTCACTGTATTTCACAATATCCTAAATAAACATGAACAGCGTGCATTTCTCTTTCTGGCATCAAATATTAATCTGTCCGTGGTCGGAAATGTGCTTTCCATCTTGTGTGCGCTCACATTGGGTAAACACTTGGGAGATTGCTATTCCAGACCTTTCATTCTCTCCTAGAGTCAAGAGCATGACAAATTTTTCTCCTAATTACACCTGCCACTGTTTGCCTTCTAATACTGTAAATCCTCCATCACATAGTTTTTCAGATTCAGGATTAGGTTCCTTCTCTGTCATACAAATGATTGGAGGTACAGTGTGCAGTTAGCAACGCACATTAGGAATGTTTAGGGTGGGTTGTCTCTTTTTCCTGAGCGAGGAATCTGCGTGAGCAGAACTCGATCCACGTTTCACGTGTGCTGTTGAACCTCTGGCTTGGTTTTTCTGGATGTTTTGAACCAGCAGAGCCCCCTCCCTCTGTCCGAGAGCACGGCCCCGTGCTTGGCTCTGCTTTCCACTTTGTTTGGCTTTGGCTGATACTGGAAATTACATTATTGCCCTGTGCTCCCAGAGGTGCCTGGTCCCTCTCTGGCTGCAGGGAGGAGGTTTAGCAGAAGAATGTCAGCACACGAGTACCTCCCTCCAGAAGTGAAGCAGTCCTGGGGGTGGCAGAGGGTCCTGCTCTGCCCAGTGCCCCTGAGCCACAGCAGGGCCTTCGTGGGCACCGTGCCCAGAGCAGCTGAGGCTGCCCCTGGATCCCTGGCAGTGCCCAAGGCCAGGCTGGACGGGGCTTGGAGAAGTCTGGGATACTGGAGGGTGTCCCTGCCATGGCAGGGGCTGGAATGACATGAGCTTTAAGGTCCCTTCCAACCCCAGCCATTCTGGGATCCCAGGGGCCTGTGAAATGCAGGGATGCGTTTCTGGAGGCTGTGCTGTGTTTGCTTGATTTTGCTGGTGGCTGTGGAAGCGAAAGCAGCGAAGAGCAGGCAGTGGGAATGTGTGGAAGCAGAGAGGGCGGTGTGACATGAACGTGCCCTTCCCTGGATCTCCCCTCCACTCTGCAGGTGGAAGAGGGATGGGGGCAGCAGTGGCTGCTGGATTTCTCCTGCTCTGGCTTTATGTTTAAGTGAAAGCCTCTTGGGCAAAGAGGCCGTTTCGCTTTGCTGCTGCAAATCCTCCATTAACGCGTTGCAGCAGGGGGGCCCAGAAATTGGGCCAGCTCGGAGCTAATCGAGAGTTAATACACAGATGATGAGCTGGGAGAGAAGCGGGGCTGGTGGTATGGGTGAAGGACACGCAGTGAGGAAGAGCCGCAGCAGAGACGGGCGCGGTGGTCGCGTGTCTGGGCTCCAGCTGCCCGTCCAAAGGGTTTGCACAGGGCTTTGGGATGTGTGCGGGTGACACAGCGTGACCGGGGGCCAGGGGTGACACACCTCCTTCCTGCCCCGAGGGTAAAGGACACCCTCGAGTGTTTCAGAGTGCAGCTCCAAAGGTCAGGCTGGGGCTGTGGGAGCAGAGGACAGTTTGCAGTAGTTTTGGGGTGCGGGAGCCTTGCTGTGCCGGCGCTCGGGGTTCCAATGTGGGGAATAAATCAAGGGCTTGAGCCTGGAGAGAGGGAGTGAGACAATTCCTTTGATTCCCAGGTAAACCAGCTGAGCTCTGTGTGGATGGATGGAGCAGGAACCTCTCTTCCTGCCTCTCAGCACTTGTTTAGCCAACTGCCAAGGAGGCAATAACTCCTTCCCTCCTAGCAGGCTTCCAAAAGTTACATATTTTTATTGGAAACCTGGGCAGAAGGGAGGAATTAGGTTCATTATAAATCAGTCTCAATTTTCAAAATGTAAGTGACAAAATTGCCCTCTGCCTGATCCGTTTCACGAGACTTTTTGGCTATTTTGGATTCTCGTTTTCCTTGAGAAGCAGGAAGATTGAGTAACTTTACTTTGTTTGAAAAATTCTTGCTTGCAGGAAAAGCTTTTTATTTATTCATTATATAAAATCCAGTCTTTCTTCTGGCTGTATCCCTTCAGGACAGCCCCTTGAAGGCAGCCTGTGGAATGAGCTCCTGCAGCTTTGGATGGAGCACTCAATACACAGGATTTAGGGTACAAATGTTGGATTATTCCTGCACCTCAACACAACTGTGGAAATATTATTTTTGTAGTACAATGAAACCCGCATTTAAAATCAAAATTCCCAAGTGCCAGCTTTGCTCCCAGAGTGATCCTGGGGTGGATCAGTCCTGATGTAAAGCTGCCATAACCTCAGCCATGGGCCCTCTGAAGTGCCCATGGCACTGCGAAATCCATCCTGCTCTGCTCGGCATTTCTCCCAGTTCTCCGGGAGCAAACGGCAGCCACTGCCACCACAATGCCATTTGTGCCTGCTTGCCATCCCAGGACCGTTTCCAGGGGTGGAAAGGGCTGGGGGAGGCCAGCCGGGCACGGCCCCGGTGATTTACAGCGGCCGGAGGGGTTGTGGCTGTGACCTGGTTGTGACCCCAGCAGAGAGCGAGGCGACGTTTGGGTGGAACACAAACAAAAGGTTAAATGCTCCAGTTCCCTGCTTAGACAGAGCCAATCATTCTGAAGAGACTGTGTCCCCCCTTTAATTGGTTCTTTATTTCATGTAATATTTCTTTCTCCTGCTTGTGCGTGCTCTCTCCCTCTCCCCGGCACTTGTCCACGCAAACTCGCCCACTCGCCCTCCTTAAAACATCTTAATAGCAGCCACTTTAAAACCGAGGCACAGCTCTTTCCTAGCCCTCTTTACCGGGGGCTGGATAACATCTCCATCACACGCCGCACGTTTAATGAGTTGCATCTCTCAAGGGTTCCAGCGTTGGCTTCCAGGGCTGCGCGCGGTTGCCCTCTTTTTCCGCGGGTGGAGAACGCGGTGCCTGGCACGGGGCTCTGCTTTGGCAGCGCGGGGACAGCCGAGGCGTCCCTGCCTCCTCCCAGCGTGTTCGCTCCGCTCCCGGAACGCCGGTGAGTCACGGACAATATGCTGCAGATCAGCAGCGCGGGGAGCGTGTGCGCCAGGGAGCCGCCAGTCGCGGGAGCATCCCTCGCTTTTGTCTCCTGCCCGCAGCGGGGAGAGGAGGAGGAGAGCTGCGGGCACCTCCCAGCTTGCCGCCTGCCCCCTCTCCTCCTGCACGTCCCCAGCAGGAGGAATCCAAACCCCATCAAATCTGTACGTTGAAAAGCTTCCAGAAAAAGTTACCTTCTCACTGTGCCTACTCTTGCATCATCGCCCCGCTGTGGGTTTTTTGAAAGCACGTAGGGTAAAGGTAAAATGGAAGCGTTCGAGGTTTATCCTGGCAAAGAAGGATGCCAAAAACCCCAAGGCAGATGGCTCAGCTCCCAGCCCTGTGGCTAACCCTAGGAAAGGGTTAAAATAACCAGCATTTAACTCGGCAGACACAGCTCTGCGTGTCACACATCCCTCCTTCCAGCTGATCAACTGGCTCCCAGGCAGGTTGGTGACATGCCCGAGATCAGACAGGGAATTTGAGGGGTTTATGCTAAACAGGACCAGCTGTGCTGATCCAAACTGGCTCTCTGTGACCAAACTTCCCCTGCTCTGCAGAGCTGGGAAAGCCAACCAGAAGGAGAAGCCAGGTGTCCTCCCTTGGAGTGGTGTTGGCTGTTCCCGCTGATGAATGAGCGCGGGACATAAACGTTGAACTTTGATTAATTCCCAGTGTCCAAAGCCCGCTAGAACTTGGCCATTTGGCCTCATTGAAAGCGGCACTCAGATGTCACCGTGATAGGAAAAGCAGAAACGGGCAGCAGCAGCGGCTGTAAAACATGGGGAGCAGGAAGTGACAGCTCCGAGTCATCTCCCTTCCCATCCCTACAGGGCCGTGCCGCATAAACCCGCGCGGCGTGAACGGCTCCGCTCCCAGCCACAGCAACAAAGCCGTGATGAATTGAACTAAATGAACTGAGGCACTCCATAAAAAGTGTTTGCCTTCATTTTAGCCCCGGAATTGGAGTTTATGAAGTCGTTGTTGAAGATAAATAGGAGCTGCTGCAATAAGTTCAAACTAGTTTAGAAAACGGTAGATCCCTATCCCAGAAAGGGTGGTTTTCTCACCTCGGAGCACTTCTGTTTTCCTTGGGATTGTTTATGGTTTCAGGCTCAGGCTTGACCTGAAGCATTGGCAATGCTAATGACATTTCAAAGGAACATTGTGGATTTATGATCCTGTCATTTCATTCAGAGGTTTCCAAATGCCAGATCAGACATTAATTTCTGTTATTTGCTGGCGAGCAGGTCAGCGGGATCCTTGGAATGTGCTGAGAGCCAGGGAGGGGGTGCCCGGGCTCCCGTGCAGGTGCTGCCTTTGCCCATCCTGCCAGGATGCTCGGATACTGAATTTGGTACAGAGGGGCCCTACACACTTTACTCCCTGTCCTATACCACGCTCCAAAAACCAACACTGAATCAAACATGAGAGGGGAAAACCTCAGTCCCTTCTCAATTCGTCCCCTTCAAACCATCTGACAGTGCTCTGGTTGAAGTGAGGAGCTGAAGGTTCCCACCTTCCCCAGCACAAAGCCATTGCAATTCCCCAGGTGAATATTCGAGATAGATGCACATATGTACAGAGCTTTTCAGAATATTGTAATTATATTTATCTTCCTGCTCTTGCTTGTAATTTTTTTTTTTTTTTTTTTGTGGTGGAAGATTAAAGCCGGTGTTTTATAATCCAGGCTGCTCCTCTCCATTCCCTTGCAGCAAACTGGCAAGATGTTGTCACTTGTGTCACTCACATTTGTCAGTTTAAAGGTGTTGCCCTGCCTATAGCAGCAGTAGCCTTTCCCTGCAGTAAATTAACACTGAGGCATCACTGAGCTCCCTCCCGGGGACACTTGGCCACTGCTTGGGCTCCAGTTGGTGCTGCAGAACTTCTCCCGGAGCCTCAGGACCCTGGGCAGCCTCAGGAGCACCACACAAGTGGTTACTGGGCGCCAGGGTCCTTCTGGAGGAGAGGACGGGAAATAATTGCGCTTCTAAAATAAGCCCTCGCTCGCTCGTTGGTGTTAATGAGTGAATGGGATTTAATTAATTTGGTCCAGCAAGTGGGTCACCGGTTTCCTCAGCCAGAGAACGGTGTCGTGGATGGGGAGCACAGCAGAGGGTGCTGCCCCGTAAATAAGCATTTCTGATTTCATACAGAGAGTTTTCTGGGCTTTTTGGTTGAGTTTAGAACCTGCTGAAGGCACTTGGCTGCTGCACCTTCCAAGGCACCAGATAAGAAACTCGATCGGGCCAGTGTGGGGTGTGTGTCTGCCAGCCAGATTCTGCATCACAAAACACGGATCGTTTTAGCTTGTGGGAAGACAAAATCCCCCTCTTTAGAGCCCCATTGCAAAGTAATAAACCACCCGCTCCTCCCAGCCCTGCTGCCTGTAAACAGAGTTAATGCAGCCACAAATGCTGCTTCCCGGGGATCCCGAGTGGAACCCAGGGACCGAGGGATGCAGCTCCTGCCTAGGCTGAGATTTCTCACTTCTGCTCAGTGTTTCTGACTCGAGCTGGTTTTGTATCCGCCACCTTTTATTTAAACATAGGAGGTTTTTTAAAATTTAAATTAGATCTCGGAAAATAGATACTGTGCACCTTTGTGTTGGTAAGAAAAAGAAGTGGTGTCATTCATGTCAGATAATTGGTGGTTTTAGCTCTCTGCAGAATAAATTACAGCAGTCATATAATGGCCTTTCATCCAATCACTTCTCTACTCCAGATCTAGACTTGAAATGAGGTTTGTTGAAAACATCATTTCAGGGATTATTGACCACAGCAAAACCTTGTTGTACATGTTCTTTGTATGTATTGAAAATGCACGAGTTAAAAAGGTAATAGTTGGTGCTTTGCCAGTGAATTGGAAGCTGCTCCCCGGGATCAGCAGGAGGGACGAGGCTCTGATGGGGGGACACATTCAGGCTCTCCTCTCCCTCCAGGAAAAGACGGGAGCTGGGGGCTCGGGGCACTGGGAGTCACTGGGAAAGAGGCTGTGCCATCCTTAGGACGGTTTGTGGGCTCAGATGTGGGCGGCGCAAGGAGAGCTTCACTGAGCCCATTGGCCTGACCGACAGCCAAACTGCTGGCGGTGTTTTGATGTCTTTGCCTTCCAAACTCCCATCCTCTGCGTGTTTAAATGCCCGTGGCTTAGGCAATATGCACAAGGCAGCGTGGTTATGGTGAGGGAGTTGTGCAGGTCTCTTTTAGGGCGATTGCCTTTTTGATTTCCTTACAGCCCCTCGTGCCTGCAATCCCTGTCCCTCCCTGCGGCCCCTCGGCAGTGCAGAAGTGCGTTAGGATAATCTTATGTCAGGTGCCAAGGAGTTCAAACCAATCTTTACGTGGGAAAAGGTTAAAAGACAATGTGGTCATAATCTACAAATACCAACTCAGGGAAGAATAAGAGACAGTAAAAGACTCTAAAGCTGAACAAGAGAAAAAAGAAAATGTACAGCGAGGTTCCGTGGCTGGGAACTGATGGCGGAGAAATTCAAATGAGAATTGAAGTGTGTGTTTTGACAGTCACAGTAATTAACCATTGGAGAGAATTGCCAGGGGATATGGTAGATGCTCCATCACTCACAAGTCTTATAAATAAAGGCTGAATGTCTTTATAAAACAAAATGCCATTTATTGAGGGGAAAGGACAAAGTTGTGGATGAGCCACTGGAACTGTGTCTGGGAAGTTCCTGGGTGTGAGGCCAGGCTGGAGGCCAGGCAGGATTAGCTCAGTGGATCTTGCTGGCAGTTAAATCCAGGGATCTGCTGGTCCAGAGGTCTGGATTTTGGGCAGTACAGACCCCAGTGGTGCCTTGCACTCTTTCAGTTTTTTCTTTTTTGCAGGAATTCAGGGACCTGCTGGTTCTGACCTGAACAAAGCCCTGCCTGAGGAACGTGATAGTTCCCACCAAGGCTGAGCTGGTCCTGCAGCACTTGTAGAGTCAGATAATTGATCATTTTCTTGTCTAAGGATCAAAGTACCTGAAATTTGGTCACCTCTGTCTTCTGTAGCATGCCCTGAAAGGATAAATTCTTGAAAAATAGTCTTTTCCTTTTATATTATTTGCTCCATTTTCCCAGTTATTTCAATCTCGTCCGTAACCTGACAGGCCGGGTGATGGTTCTGGAGCAGTGACCGTTCTCTAAAGCAAGCCAGGCTTTGGATTCCCAGCTTTGCACAGGGCTGGTGGAACTGAGGTTTGGCAGACTCCTGAGCAGCTCTGGAAACTGCAGCTCCTCCCGTTTCTCTCTCTGTTTAACTTCCTGTGCTCGGGAAAGTTCCCTGAGCTCCCGCCTGAGCCCCAGAGGGAAGAGCCTGCCCAGATGCTCTCGATCATTTATTTCAGTTTCCCCCTCTGACAATTTTGCGGTGGGCTGTGGAAGGGGAGGGGACGCCTCGTGTCTGTCTTTGTGCTGGGGAAGGGCTTTTCTTGCCTCCTTGTTTTCCTTTCAGCCAAACCACCCGAGTCCTGCCGAGGAGCCGGATGCTGCTCTGAACCAGTCGGTATCTTTTTATATCCCTGCGAGTGCCGCCTGCCCCGCGCGTTTCAGCACTCGATCGCTGTCTTTTATGTGGCTGCTGCTGCTCCTGCAGCTAACGGGTCCTTTGCCTCTCGTCTGCCAACCCACCGTGGCTGCCTCCCATTTCCCTCCTGCTGCAGCCTTCAGCTGTTTGGAATTTGCTTCCAAAATGCACCGAGTGTATTGTTTTTTTTTTTTATAAATCTCCAGATGGATACTCGCTGTTCCCAGCTTCTTTTAAAGCTGTATCGTTTGGGGAGAGCAGCTTGTGGCTCCTAAGGAAATAATAGAGACAGGGTGGGAAAAAAAAGATAATCCCTGTCTTTGCTTCTGGGTGGAGTTCACACTCAGCAGATCAGGAATAAAATCCCAGCACTCAGAATTGCAAAAAAATCTCCAGAAACAGAAAATGTTTTTATCTTTTCTCCCTAGTTTGTGTTGTGTGGATCTACGGCAGGATGTATTGGCAGCATGTCTGAAACCATTATTCCCCATATTCCTATTGTGAATCAAAGGGACTTCTGAGATATCTAAAGGCAAAAAAGCAATGAAACAGTAAAAGTCTGAGAAAATCCAGCTGTGGCGTGGTCCAAACCTTTGCTGAATGGAAAATGCTGCAGTTTATTGAGCGAGGAAAGGAGCGAGTGCTTTGTTGGGAGGGAGCCCCAGTGACCGGTCCCAGGTGCTGATGTGTGTGTGGACATGGAAGGGAAAAGTACCCCTTCAGGGGCATCAAATATGGTCCTTTTTGCAAAATCAGGTTTGATTCCGAGGTTTTAAAAAGGCATAAAGGCAGTTTTGGAAGGTGTGAAGAGTTACGGGGTGGGGCTGGGACCCAGCGAGGAGGACCCAAGCCAGAGCAAAGTTACAAACCCTGCAAAGAGGGACGGGCTTGAGAGGAAACCTTGACCCTTTCTGAGGCTTCCAGGTGCTGCTCTGGCGACAGGCTGGTCCTGCTGTGGACTTCATTAGCCAAAGGGAAAACGTCTTCATCCTCCCCGGCGCTCCCGGGGGAGTCGGGTTAATAGGAACCAGGGCACGGCAGCGCCGGGACTTTGTCAAGTCCGGAGAAACAAACCGCGATTTGATTGTTCCCTCCACGAGGAGATCAGGGCGGAGATAGGGTCCAGCTGTCCAGCCGTCTAGGAGACTAATTAGTCCAATTAATTAAGAAGTTGCTCCGTGTTTCCCCAGTGTCACACGGGGCTCTGAGAGAGAGAATGGCAAGGGTGTAGAGAGCGAGAGGTCACAGGGAAAGCTTAATGTCCGTTGGGGTAGATACACAGTAATTAAGTGACAATAGACAGGAACTTTGCTGCTAGAAGAGTGCTAATTAAAACCTGTAGGGTCCTGTTCTCCCTCCGGGGAGGCAGCATGTGCCCCTATATCCCACTGGCCTAAAGGGGACCTGTTTTTAGGAGCGATTTACTCCATTTGGGACACAACGAGTCCTTTACTCCGTGGCTCTTGCACAGGCGCCATTTAATACCTGGTGGGCATGCCCAGGATCTCAGGAGGCTTCTTAGACCTCGGGAACATCTGCGGGGAAGTGAGCTTAGGTCCATTTTAGGGGTGGGAAGATGAGGCCTGAGCAGGGCTCCTGCCCAGGCGGGGATCCAGGAGGGAAGCTCAGCACCGTCCTTCAGCCAGGAGCGTCTGATTTACTGGGGACCTGCCCAGTGAGGTTTTCCGTGGGGAGCTAACTTGTGCTTTACGGTTTATGTGCATAACTCTGTGTCCTGGGTCCTTCTTATGGCCCACGAAGATCCTTTATTCCCCAAGATGTGGGTTGGAGGCACCCCGAGGCCGCGGGCAGCCTGGCAGCCAAGAGGACACCCGATGACACCGAGCAGGATATTCGCTTTTCCTCTGCTTGTGCTCTCCATTCTTCACACCCACAGCAGGGAGATCCATCCTCGGCTGAAACCTAAGCAACAAATGTTAACATTTCATTTTAAAACCTAAGCCAATCCACTTTATAATCCAGACACGGCGTCCTGAGTGAGCATTGCTGTTGGATAATCACACAGTGGTGTGGCCTTTTGCCCCCGTGCCTCGCACAACACACCCGAGGCATGAGATTAGGCTCCAATAATAACACACCCCGTTGTGCCTTTTTGCTCAATTGATAAACCTGCTGTATTAGGAGATATTGTCATAAAACTGAATGGCACCCTGTAAACCTGAATCACTCTCTCTTCCGTGTAGCCAGGGAATTAGATGTTCCAGCTCCTGTCTTGGCTTTATTTCATGTCCCCAATATGCAAGAGACTATATAAGCTGCTGCTTTATTGTTTTTAAAACACTATGAGCAACGCTGGTGCTGTATAAATATATATTTTATATACTTTGATTCCTGTCTCACTCACTGCTGTGGAACCACGCAGGTCGTTTTTGGTTTAAATCTTGTCTGGGAAAGGAGAATTTCCCCCTTTTTTTCTGCAGAGAGCACGTGAGGGGAGATGCTGCTGCTGTACGTGGAGCTGAGTGTTTCCTGTTGCGATTCCAGGTTATAAACGTGCAGGGGCACACTGCTAGAGGCACTGTCCGTGCAAGGTGCAGATTTTAGCCCTCTCCCGTTCTTGCTGCTTGAGCTGCAATTCCATGAGCAGAGCAGAGAGAGCCCAGGGATGCAGGGAACGCTGCGGCCGGGGATGATGCTTTGGAAAGGTGGCAAACTAGAAATCGGCTGGTTTTTCGCTATAAACGCATTTCCCATGCATTCATCCCTCCCCAGCTTGCGAATTCCCCGGCCTGGTCAGGCCGCGTGTTCCGAGCTGCGCTGCGAGCGGCGGGATCGCGGCGGTCCGTGGGATTTCCACGGCAGAGCCGGAGCACGCGGATTAACAAAGCGCAGCCCCGGGAGGACGCGGCTCCGCCGGCACCGCAGAGCTTCGGCCGCTGCTCCCCCGGCCCGGCCCTCGCCGGGCTGGGGATTAACCAGGAAGTGATACAAAAGGCACATATGCTCCTGTGTCCAGTCCTGTCTATTCATATGTGTGTTACTTAGCCTAATAAGGATTAGACTTAATGAATTGGAAGGAGTTAACAATATAAAGAGGCAATAGAAAAAGGCCTAAGTAGTCGTAATTCCATTTCATGTAGCTTTGGTGTTGCTTTGCTTTCAGCGAATAGGTGTAATCCTCTTTGAAATCAAAGGTGGTACAAAGTATGAATTTAAATTTGACATTTACAGCTCCTGTAAGATTTAGTATTCCAGAAAGGTTTGCTCTTGAAGAGGGGGAAAAAAAAAACCCCCATGCCATCTGCTCTCCAGGATCGTCCCTCCACACAGCTCCCGCACAAAAGTTCCGTGGCAGCGGGGCTGTTCCAGCAGGAGAAGTGCCGAGGCCTGGGGATGGGCAGCAGCTGGAGTTACACCTCTGCCCTTTGCTCTGAGGATTGATTTGGGTTGATTTGTTTTAACTGCATTAGTTTGCAAAATGGCGAATGTCGTGGATTGCTGTGTGGGCAATGGGAGCTGCGAGCATCACTCGTGATCCCCACCTTCCATCCGTCCCCACCTTCCATCCGTCCCCACCGTCCATCTCTCTGGAGGCAGCAGTGGCCTCCCAGTCTGTGTTCCCAGTGCTGGGTGCCAGGGCACAGGAACGCTCCCCTGTCCAAGCACAGCCACGAGGAGAGGGCTGAAGGACTGGCCTTGTGTTCCTGCCCTCTGCCAGAAGGGCAGGAACGAGTGTGCCTTTCCAATGGCCTGCGAGCTAAACCCCTGTCTGTAAAAGTGTCTCTGTTTTCCTAACTAAAATCCAAGGTGTAATTCCCTTCTGCTCTTCCTGTGCATGGGAGATGCCAGTTGGCTCTGTCAGAGGGAGCCTGTGGCATCCTGCCCCAGCTTGTGCCAGCGTGGGCACAGCCACTGCCACCGTGCCGGGGATGTGGCACTGGAGTCACCTGAGCTCTGTTTGCCCCACGAGTGACAGACTGGCCACTCGCACAGGTGATTTTTTTCCTTGGTCTCTGAGAACTTTTAAAAGCCCATCTCCCACTTGGACCTTGCAGTGCTTTTGCTGTGTGTTCATCTTCAAACACATCAGGTTTGCCACGCCTTTGGGAGCATCATCCCTGGGGAAAGCCCAGCATGGCACGGTGGTGGTGCGGAAATAGGAGACCGAAGTGGGGGAAGTTGGGGTGTTTGAAGTGGCAGAGATCGATGGGCTGGGGGTGCCAGCCTTGCTCCTCCTGTACAGTGTGTGCATCAAAGCTGTCCTCCAAGATATTTTTTCCTTGCTCCTGAAAGCAGACAGGCTCTGCGTGGAGGTGTCATTTGCTGCCTGTCCCTTATGTCATTGATTTTTAAGTCGTTAATTAACGCTAGGTGTCAGCCTGGAAGATGAATTCTGGCCCTACTCTCCCTTCTCTTTTGTTTTTTGGATTGTAAATGTTATAGATCGACCATGATGGAGGGATGAGGGGTCAAAGGACATGAGAGCATCTCTGCATATGTGCACACAGTCCTCCCGAACTGCCCATCTGTATCACTCAACGCACGGGGACGGGTGGCGGGGGGGACATCCCTTTTGTTGCCTGTGTCACTTCAGATAGAGACACAGCAGCTCGGGATGGATGGTGTGCCCCGTGTGTGCGCACACGCTGCCGGGGAGCGTCCTCGCTGCCCAGCTGGGCCAAGTCTGGGCTTGGGGCCGGGTTCTCTTCCCTCAGTGGAAGGAGCAGGGAGGCAAAGTTAAACACCTGGAGCCCACACAGTCCCTGGCCAGGATACTGAGGGTAAGAACAGCAAAGCATCCAGTTTGTGTGGCGAGAGCCTTGTGTTGGGCAGGAGGGCATTCCAAAGGATTAAGGAAGCAGGTACTGCAGGATTTGGGGATTTGTGGAACCTCATCCATTCCCAAAGCCCCAAAATAGGGTGTTCTTCAAAAGTCTCTTTAGAGACCCCAAGGGTAAATGTTATTTTTTCTAAGGGTTACCAGTGGTGTTCCCTGGTGTCATTGTTTTTCCTTTCTGCTGTATTTTGCTCACTGACCATCAAGGAAAGCTGCATTCTCCCACCTTTCCTCCTTCCCACCTCTTTCAGCTCAAGTTCACCGCCTGCTCCCTTCTTCCTCCGGCCTCTCCGGAAAATATCTCCCCTTGGAAGTAACACAAACAAGAGGGCTGAGTGGGAGGAGAAGCCGTGCCAATCTGTGGAAGTTTGGGATGTTTGACTTTCTGGGGACTGTTGACTGACTGATTGATGATGCTGTAAAAAACCCCACAACTCTGGGAGCGTAAATTGCAGAGGAGCTTTGGAGGAGGCAGCGCTGAGTTTTCCCACACACGGATCCAACCCGGGCTGAGCTTGTTTTCCACCTTGGAAGCTGATCCAGCCACACACACTCTGCTAATCCACTGTCCCCTCGCTGTACTGGAAATCAATGGCAGGTCACTCGTGCAGTGTCTCCGAACTCTGGGGTTAAGAGCGGGCTCAGCCCCGGCGGCTCCAGGTCACTGCGGCCTCGCAGCCTCCGGGGTGATGCGGTCCGGGCTGGGATTTGGGGGTAAGCTCTTATGAAGTGGGAGAATAATATCTGCCGTGGTCAGAAGGGGTTTTGTGGGAGAGCTTTGGGTTGTGCAATTAATCATTAACTGCGTTTTGCTCCTTTTTCCTCTTCCCAGAGGACTCATGGAGCAGGGCTGAGGTCATGGAAAGTCCTGTGCCCAAAAGCCAGCTTTCACTGTCCCTCCTCCTCCGCCTTTTTGGAAACCTTAGAGTATTTCTATAGTTCTGATAATTTTTTCTCATCCCGCCTCACTTTTTCTCCTGAGGATTTCTCATTTTCTGCATATTCCCTCCTTTTCCATGTGTGTATCCATGTGAAACAACACAGATGCACAGAAAAAACATAGAAAGTTCTTAAATCGCTGTTGTTACGAACTTGAGCTGTGGCTCCTGTCTGTCTATAAAGATCACTCAGGTCTTGCAGGAGGTTTCTGGAGTAATGTCTGAAATTCGGGAGCGGAGGGTTCAGGCAGGATTGGCAGATCTGGGCATGACAAAAATCCACGCCCAAAGCAAACGTCTGACTTTGGTTCACTCATGGAAAACACAAACCCGGCTGAACTCCTCAGTCCTGTGGACTTGTGTGTGAGCTTGTGGGGTGAGAGCAGAAGGATCCCCATCTCTGCCTACAAAGTTCACCCTCGTGCATAAATCTCTGCAAAATCAGGTCTCTGCTGTCTGCCAGCCTTTGGGGACACTGACCTGAGCCGTGGGTGACCCTGGGGACTCCGTGTCCTGTCCTGTGTCAGCATCCCATGGCACAGCGCTGCATGAGGAGAGGATCTCCTGTAAAGCCAAGGAACAGAGAGCAGCAGGGGACACGTTACCTTAAATCAAGCGTGAGCACACAGCCAGGGCCTGCTTGCAATAGGACACTGGCTCTGGAAAATTTACAGTATGCTTGGTTAAGGCGAGTCATTTTATTCCGTAAGCAGCGCTGCACCGGGGGCTTATTGCAGTGCTGCCAACAGAGGCTGTAAATATCCCTGGACAACAAAACTATTCATTAAAGAAATGTACCCTCAGCCGTCCAGCCTTAAGTTTGCTGACACTTAAATCCCCCTCTCTAATGGCGCTCGTTATTGAGGCTGACTGCAGCCATACCCCTGCAGCTCCGGCTGGACAGGAGGATGGGGGATGATCTGTGGGAATGTGTTCCCTTTCCTTAGCTGCTTCCTCCCTTCCCTCTCCTGTCAGCTGTCCGTAGCACCGTGTCCCTGTTGTCCTCCTGCACCCTCCAGCCCATGGCATGGGGTTCACGGTGATCCCTCAGCCCAGATCTTTCACCCAAATCTTCCCTCTTTTCCCCATTCACAACACGCTATTGTTGAAGTGACATCTTAATGCCAGTTATCTGATGGATCTATTACCTGTCTCCCTACACAGGGATGAGGGAAAGGACCGCGAGGATCCTTTAATCGTTGCAATGGGAGAAATGCAGCTTAGGCACACCTCTAACAGTGAACAACAGGGACAGGACCCAGGGAACGGCTGGAGCTCTGTCAGGGAGGGTTGGGCTGGAGATCAGGGGAAGTTCTTCCCCCAGAGGTGCTGGGCACTGCCCAGGCTCCCCAGGGAATGGTCCCGGCCCCGAGGCTGCCAGAGCTTCAGGAGCGCTCGGACAGCGCTGCCGGGGATGCCGAGGGTGGGGTTGGAGCAGCCTGGGATGGTGGAAGGTGTCCCTGCCCATGGATGGAACTGGATGTGCTTTAAGGTCCCTTCCAACCCCAACCACTCTGTGATTCTGAGTGATCTGGGGGGTCTTTCTTCGTGTGAAAAGAAGTCCTCCCCACGTAACTCAGCACTTTGTACCAGTTCCGGAGCAAACAAAATTGTATATATAATAATTAACAGTAACGAATGTGGAGATTTAAGAGAGACATGCGGGAGCAACACTTAAGGGACAGGCAGGGCATCTTTCATGGGATGTGTTAACGAGGCAAAAATTGATTGCGCAGCGTTGTTAGGGGTGGGCGCGCCTTCCCCGAGGAAACGCCTTCTCCAATTTTTATCCTGGTTTGGAAACAGCTTCCTGCCCTTCCATATTGTGGCTCTTATAAACAAGTGTTGTGTTTAAAAAGCCCGTGTTAAACTGTGTTAAGTAATGTAAGCAAACACCACATGTGCTGCACGGCGATCCTTGGGCCGTGGGGGTGCTTTGCATACTGATTTGTGGCTCTGCCTCAGCGGCTCCTGGCACCTGATCTTTCTTGCAAACGAGGCTATTTTGCCTCAAGGGTTCTCTACCGATTAAGTAATAAATAAATAAGGATAAAATGGGGCCAGCCTTGCCTAAAATAATTTTGGAGGTTAAAAAAGAGAAAGATGGAGGGGGTTGCTATTGATCCGAGCTATTAAAACATCACGGCTACTTTTCTACATTAAATGGCAATAGGTTTGGGAGGTGAATATGGAGGGAAAGAGTGAAAAATAACAACAGTGCGTGAGATGGAGGAGTTTATTTGCTAGCAGGGATTGGTTTGTTTGTTTAGGTTTTTCTTGGCTGTTCCTTACTATCCGCCATGTGCTCACAGCAATGTAGCAGATTTCCCCGAACTTGGTTCCCTCTAACGAATGTTGCTTTTTAAACCGGGCTTGCAGAAGTTTATTTTTGGAAGCCCAGAAAGGAATCCAGCCCTAAATCCCTTTCTTCTTAAACTCTCAGGTTCCAGGGTCTGGCAGGCCAAGCGCACAGGTTTGTCTGATGTATTAAACCTGACACTCTCTTATCTGAGAGCCCTCAGATGGTCCCTGCGATAGCCCTCGCTGATAAGCTGCTGGGGCTGGTGCTGCTTTTCCTCCAGTTCCTGTGCCCTGGCATCTCTCACCCATGCCCAAGAGAGCAGACAGCCTCCCCAGAGAGGTGGGTGAGCTGCCACCAGCCTCTGCAGCTCACCCCGAGGTGCCTGATCCGTGCAGGGGTGCTCAGGGAGGGGAGGGCTCTGGGGCGATGCTGTTTGTTGTGTCCTCACCTGAGATGTGGGGGTGTTGCTTTATCTCCCAGAGGGCAGGGATGGATGGGATATTGGGCAGGAATTGTTCCCTGTGAGGGGAGAGGCCCTGGCACAGGGTTCCCAGAGCAGCTGTGGCTGTCCCTGGATCCCTGGCAGTGCCCAAGGCCAGGCTGGTTGTCCAAGGCTTGGAGCAGCCTGGGACAGTGGAAGGTGTCCCTGCCCAGGCAGGGAGTTCAAACAAGATGAGATTCAAGATCTCTTCCCACCCACCCAACCCTTTCTGTGATTCTGTGAACTGTCTCACATGAAAAGGTGCTCAGGCACAGACGTTTTGCCCAGGGGGCTGCTGTGGGCTCATCTCCATCCCGTGGTCCCCTCTCCTCTGTGCCCCCGGCTGTGAGAGCAGCTCAGCCTGAGCTACAAACAACTGCAAAGCTCTGGTAGTGCTGGTTGTGATCTGTGTTTGGCAAGTAAAAGGAAAACGAACTCTATAATATTTTATAGCTTCTGCCACGGTAGTGTCACACCCCACTGTAGCAACCGCAGTGCTCGGCTTGACGTGAAGGGTAAGCCAAGGGCAGGCAAAAAAAATCCTTGTTTTTTAATATTATTAAACTTCAAGTATTCCAAGTTGCTACAAATAATAAAGAGTAAATTTAAAAGGGACTGTGAAAAATGGGGCAATGAACATCTGTGCTATGTTGATTTATCTGGCAAAAATAAGCAGAGGAGTGAAAGCGGGAGCAGGAGCAATTTCTCAGGCACGTTGGGTTGGTGCAGGGACGTGTTTGCTGCATGGCAAAGAGCAGCGTGGGGCTGGGGTGAGAGGCCAGGCCCCAGCCTCTGCTGCTGGAGCCTCTGATGTTAATCTTGGTGATGGGGAGGGAAATATTGACAGCAGGATGGTGCTCTCTGCCTTGAATGACAGGCCATATGTTTGTAAAATAGTCTGAAGTACCAAATAGAAAAGGCCTGGGCGAGTGGAGAGAGGCGTATTTTCTCTTTACATGTAAAACTTCCAACTCTTGGCAGGAGCCCAGCAACAATTAATCAGCAGGAGCCTTTTAGAAAGGCTCTTCCTAGGAAATAAGGGTACAGAAAAATCCTTTAAATTAAACATAATTTAAAACAAAGTAGTGTGTCAATAGGGAGGGGGAAAAAGAGAATGGACTTGCAATAAATACAGATTACTTGGTATAAATCCGTCAGGCCCGATCCTGTCTGTGCCGCCGTGGCTTTCTTGGCACTGGATTTTTGGCAGGGATGAGCAGGATGGGCGATCCAGGGCTACCCCAAAGGGCTGTGGGCAGTGAGAGGTGGGAGCAGAGCGGGGTGGGAACCCCAGCAGCCCCCAAGTCTCAGGAGTTCCCCAATCCCAGGAGCCCCTGGAAGGGAGTGGGGCTCTCCCCATGCAGCAGTGAGCAGCAGAAATGCTGCTGGGGGGAGGGAGAGGAGGAGGAGGAGGAGGAGATCGGATTTCTAAGCACCCTTGAAACCAAAGCTGCACTGTTTATAAACTTCCATAAATATTAATTGATATTTAATAAGGTAGGCAAACACAAGGGAAAGTATTGTTTTGGCCAACTCCTACACAGCGATCCCAGCCAAGCGTGAAAGAGTTTGTGTAACTTTCCTCGGGGGTTAAGAGCAGGTCACCGAAGGTCCTTTTTCCTGGCCGCTGTCCCAGCTTTTTAAGCTATAAGGGAACACAGGAGGCTCCTGGGAACTGAACCCAAATACCTGCTGGCCGCAGGGTGAAACTCCTCGGCCGCAGCGAGCGGAGCGCGCGGGCATCGCCGCCCCGCAGCCGGCCCTGCCGGCGCTTTCCGGGGGGATTAGGCTGCAAAGGGGGTGACTGTTTTGTCAGATGGGCAGGCTGATGAGCTAATCACGGCTGTTAATTGATATGCTTTCCCACATAACTTGACAGATCAAACAGGTGGTGAATGGCCCGCACGCTAATTCACGTCGGGCTGGCGTCCCGGGTCTGGGCTCCGACTCGTGCAGATAAAATGACAGGGAAATAGGTCAATGTGTGAAAAGGACGGGCTTGGCGCTCACCAGAGCTCCTCCATTCCCACCAACCCTCCTCTGGAATACAAGTCCCTTACATGGCTTCTTTATGTCATCCTCACTACCAAAGGGTGGAGCAAAATTCAAGGGAATGCGTTTCCTTCGATGATTTTTGGTGGCTTACTGAGGTTTTGCTGCCAGCTCCAGAGAAAAGAATCATGAAAGTATTTAACTTTTATTTCTCATTCTCCTATCGTGCATGGGCTGATTCATGGATTTGCACTGAGACTTAGCGGAAAAATCAATGTCAAATAGAATGGAGGCTGATATTATAAAATTAAGATCTAAGATTTTCTGGCTGTAGAGCTACACTCGGAGTCAATCTGTTACAGGGACTTGCAGCCCGTTCATGGGGAAGTGGGGGCAGAAATGAATCCTTTCTCCTTGCCAGCTCCTCTTCCAGAAATGCGGGAATGCTTCCGACCTCTCTCCGCACCTGGGCCAGCACCCAACTCCTCCTTGCTGGTGGTGAGGTCGAGCTTCCGAAACCACCACCCGTGGGATATTTCATTACTCCTGTACATGGGGAATAGCCAGGTCTGTAGAGAAATATCTCCTCTGAACCCACAGCTGGAATGCCAGGGCTCTGTTCCATGACAAATCTCATTTTGGAGTCAATGGGTGCAACAGCTATTCTGGTTGCTCCCAATTCCAGCCCGTTCTTGTGATTTTTCTTGCCAGAGAGGGAGGGAAGCAGCACAGTATGTTTGTCAGCCAGATGCTGAAATGGCCTTTCAGAGTCATTCTTCAAGCACCGAAAGCAGCCAGGACCCTTCTCCCTGCAAACTGCAGGACTGTTGGAGGGGAGGGAAAAGTAGATCTGTTGGAAGAACATTACAGCTCCTGGGCATGGAGGAAAAGTTGGAGGATTTACAGAGTTTGGGGCAGAGTTATTTTTTGCCTTTCCTTTTTCTTTTCTATTTCCATTTTTTGGGAGGGAGAAGGAGTAATCCTCTCCTTTAACCAGACACTTCCCAGCTGGTGAGCACCTCTCCAAGCTGTACCTTGTTTGGAAAGCACATCCAAAAACCAACGCTGATTGCAGAGCAAAACGCCACTGCCAGTACTTGAATTACAGACAAAGGCAGTCCTAAGACAGCCCGTATCGAGTTCACCACTTTTAATTACAACACTCCACAGTGGAACTTTCACAAAACATTTTATCCATGCGTAAAACCGAATTAAACGAGCAGACCCCTAAAGAAAGCCCGGCATTTGTCCCAGCAGAGTCTGCGGCAGAGCGGGGTGTTCCCTGCTCTTCCACGTGGGTTGTGTCCCCAGATTGACAGGGGTTGCCTTTGATGCGAGGCAGATGGAAAAGGGAAATGTAGGGATTAATCCCTCTGTCCCAGATGAGGCAGCAGCGTGAGCAGGTGGCGGGGAGGCCGAGCCCTTTCCATCTCTCATTGTGTCACGGCGCCGGCCCAGCCTGCGGCAGGGGTGTTCTGTGATATAATGGTGAGATGGGAACAGCCAGGGAACTTCTTCCTTTGTGTTCCAAAGGCCACGATGGCATCTTTATTTGATAAAGGAATTGGATTATGTCTAATCCCCGCTCTTGGAGGCGTTTTATTACTTAGAAAACACTTCCTTCAAAGCGCCTTCGCTGTCACAAGCAGGGTGTAAAATACCGCTAGTGGGAGAGGCGATGCCAGGTTTTCCAGGGACGAGCGGAAATCCTCGGATCCTTTTTTGGGGGGCTGCATTCAGATTTAAGGCATTTTTTGATTAACTTTAAATTCTAAAATAGAAGCCAGGCTGTGCCTTTTGATGAGCACCCGATGAAGAGCCCAGAGCTGGAGCCACCCAGCCTGTTCACCAGGTGCTTAAATCAGTTTATGCTCCCATCCAGGATTTTGTGCAGGAATTTAGATTCTTTCATAATGAATAATACATCCATGAAATGTGAGCCGTGTAAATTTAGGGAAACGAGCTGTCAAGTGACCCAAGGAGTAAAACTGAGGAGGTGAGTGCCATGAGCACAACACAGAGCACATTGTCTCGGGAACTTCCTTTGGCACCGGCGACAGGACACACTTGGCAGATCAAAATAAAAGCTCAAAGTGGGGAAGAGGAATGATGTGGCCGGAGAGCATTCAGTGGTTTGGATCATTCCTAATGCTATGACAGGCCTGTAAACCAGGAGGTGAACTCTCCTGGACCTTGGGAGGCTCCTGTGGGCATTTTCGAGGAACATGGGTCACACAGCTCCCAGTTCCACCAGAACAGGCTCAGCAAACTTTCTCAGAGCTGCAGGTCAGGTCCCTTTTTAGTCCCTGCACTTTTCTATTCTCTGTGTCCTCACAGGAGAAGTGCTTCCATGGGTTGTCTCATTTCAGCTGTCAGAATTCCCAAGCCAAAATATCTGCTGAGTTTTGTTACTTGTGCAGATCAGCCATGCTGGGAGGAGAATTCTCCCTCACCACGGGGAGCTCCAGCCTTTCAAACCAAGGGAATCCCTCCCTGGAGCCACCGAAACCAAACCTTGTGACCTCAGCAGACATTTATCACCACCTGAGGGCTGGGCTGAAGGTTCACTGAACTTCAAGCAGGGCTGGGACCGGGTGAGAGCTGGGAGAAACTCTCTGGTTTCATTTAGGGCTTGCACTGAGCTTGGAAGCTGCAAGTTGCAAGTTCTGCCAGGCTCCAGGAGAAGCTAAATGCTGCTTTTTCCAGAGGAGGCACAAAACTGGGACCATGGTAGATGTTTGAGGGGACTCATTTCATCAACTCCCTCCTGAATCAGCGTTTGCTTAGGGACTGTTCTGTGCCAGCTTCTCCTCTACTCATAGTGGGCTGAGGAAGGAAGGGTGGTGGGAGGTGTCCCTGCCCGTGGCAGGGGCTTGGAATGAGATGATCTTTGAGGGTCCTTCCAACCCAAACTATTCCATGATCCCATGAAGAAGGAGGGAGCTTCCCTCACCCCAAGGTGACACAGTGATGTGCTGGGCCCCAAGCCCAACCTTCCAGCCCTTGGGCCCCAAAGCTTTTCCTTGCTCTCCTGGGCTCTCCCTGCCCACATGGGAGATGTGGAACCTTCTCCTCGCTGACCAGTGACCAAAAGCAAGCCTCCTTTTATTCCAGAGTATTTCACTATACAAGTGCTTTTGAAATAAGGAGAAACGGGGGGAAATTGCAGTGGGCTTAGCAGACAAAATTGAGCAGTTGACTGTGGCAAGGCATACAGTACTTAAATGCAAGAGCTGATCTAATCGTTGTTCTCCAGGAAGCTTTTTGCTGCATTTTAGCACACAAAGCTTTTCGTTTTCTCTTTTGTGGCTTGAGCTGCTATTTAAGAAAGCAAAAATCAATAAACCTTTCCAGCTTTCAATCTTTTGCCCCAAAAGGTGTTTTTTTGGGTAGTGTTTTGTCATTCATAAGCTGTGGCGACAAATCCTTGACATCATTCGTGGATAATATCGATCAGCTCTTCCGTTGCGCCAAAGGACAAATAGAAATCATTTATCTGTCTGGACTCCAAAACAGCAAAAGACAAAGGGCTCTGCCAGCCACCCATGACAATCAGCAGCTGAAGGTATTAGCAGGGGGTCAAGTTCAGAGGTCAGCGGTCAAACAGGTTGTCATCAGTTTCTCACAGGCAGCAGAGTGGAAAAAGCCAGCTGGGTTTTATTTGCCAAACCCAGGAGCCCGGTGCTGGTGGGTGCTGGTGGCCCCGGGGTGCTGCCTTTCCACAGGGTATGTTGTAGGTTTGGGTTAATTTCCTGTAAATTTGAGGTCTTAACTCCACCTTCCCTCTGGGACCGAGGGCCAGGCCCAGGCAAACCACGAGAAGCTGCTGTTGCTGCCGTTGCTCTGAGCATTCCCAGGATCCCTTTGTTTTGATGTTGTTACATGGTTTTGTTCAACTTTCTGCACATCTTTTGGGATTAGCCTCTTCTTGGGCACAGGGTCCTAAACCTGCTGCTTCAAATCTGTCTTCCATGAAGGTCTTGGCAAAAAAACAGGAGATGACTGAGCAAGCTGCTGCATCTCAAAAATATTTCCTTGGATGTAGAGACAGCATTGAGGGGAAGCATCAGTTCTACCCATGATCTTCTCCTCTACCACCAGTGCCACCAAATTAGAATTAACAAACATTTCAGTCAGGCTTAAATGGGATGCTGTATGGACTCAGTCCCAGAGGGAAAGCCTCCCTGGTCATACCTCCCTGGTCACACCTCCCTAAACCTGCCAGTGCTGTGCCTCACACATCCAAAACCTCCTCTTGTTGTACCGAGAAGTCTGCAGGGTCTGTATCAGCAGGAAAAACACCTAAAGCAAACTTGCTGCCTCCTTGGATTTATCTGCAATGCAAATAGACACCTAAAATCCTCCTTTCTCCAGCCTCATAAAACACACGGGCTGCTCTGAGCTTTATGGGAAACCTCTGATCCATCATTCAGGCAGGACAGCACGGCTGCTACGGAAATCCCTTGGGAAGCCAGAGGGGAAGGGTCCAACCCGAGCTGCTCGTCTGATCCTTGGCTTTCCATAAACCCGGGCACTCAGGGCATCCATCAGTCAGTGGGGCACTTCCAGAATTACTGGAGTGAGGGGAAGAGGCCATGGCAGTAGATAAGGGGGGATAAAATATCAGCATGGTCCCCATTTTCCCACATCCTGAACGTTTTCAGGGGCTCTCTGCCATGCCCTTCAGCACAGTTATTCCCAGCGTTTTGATTTTCAGGGGGCTGGCAAGCAGAGATCCGTGTTGTGTTTAACCTGGAGCGCCTCGGTGGAGGTTCTCTCCGAGGTTGTGCTCACACAGGATTGACACCTGGAGAGGAACTCGCTGCACACACTCCCAGGAACATTTTATTTAAACTGGGACGAGTTTCCTCCTGTTTGCCAGAAACTGGCTGAGGCAACAGAGACTTTCTTACAAGAACCAGCACTGTAGAGAGCTCTGAGCAGGCTCTCTCTTTGCATTTCACACAGATAGCTGGGGAAGTACTTGTGCAAACACAAATTCCCACTGGGTAAATAAGCCGGATACGCGATGCCAGCAGCCACAGAGTCCATGTGGTAAATGTGGCGCTTTGCTTAAATTTCTTCTGGCAGACGGAAATTCTCCCTTTTATTTTATTTTATTCTCCCAAGGACACTGTCAAGGTCACCACGAATCCTGATGCTCCAAAGAGTGTATCAGGGATACAAACCCATTTCACCAGGCTATTGTTGTATGTATCCTCCTGTGCATCCAACTTCATTTCCACTTCAATTTTATCAACCTTCCGCTGGAGACTCAAGGAGATAGGAAACAAGTACTGACACGAATTAGCCCGGAGATTGACTGATATAGCTCAGCCCAGGGAACCCTGGGTAAAACCTTCTCTGGGCTCTTTCTCTCTTGCTTTCTCTCTGCCTTTTTTTTTTTCTTTTCCTTCCCCCCCCCCTTTTTTTTCCCACTACAACTGTCTTTGTCAGTCACCTGTCAAGAGATGTCACCTGTCCTGCCCGGGATGACAGACAGGGCAGGAAAGATTTTGATGGGGTAATTTGCCAAAAATACCCAATGTGGCATATTAAAGATGGCAGCTGGTGGCAAAGGCTCTGGGGAGGAGATTCCCTGTGGGGAAACCCAGCTTTCTCTTCCCAAACTGCCGTGAACCCCAAAGGTGCTCTCCCCTTTGCTTTGGGGAACGCGTGGAAGAATTGGAATGGAATTCATGGAGCGTTTGCTCCATGCATTGACCTCTTGGCGTGGGAGGACACCCAACCTCCCCTTCTTCACCTCTGCACCCCAGCCCGGGGCTGGGGGGTGTGAAGGCTCCAGGATAAGGGGTGCTGGCAGAGGCAGGGATTATTCCATAGGGTCCAATCCGTGCTCCAAGCAGGGAGCACCCAGCTCGAGCGCAGTGCGAGGAGGACCTGGCTCCTCCTGAGGGGACAGGGCCCCACTGCCTGCCCTCTCCGCAAACTTCAGCCCCTCTTCTTCCTCCGAGTAGGAAATTTATGCCCTTTGGGTTCAAAAAAGGCTCCTAGAGGGAAAGAGAAAAGGGAGAGAGAGAATGAAAATTATTTTAATTTTTTTTTTGGCGTAGAAATGAAGCTGATATTGAAAGTGAGTAAATTTTAATGAAACGGTGCAAAAATGACATCATTTACTCAGAAATCATTAATTTGTCAGCATTAATATTTCAGCTACAACATTGCCTGTCATTCTGTGCCAGCAATGACTGATAAATCTATAAAAGTGTGCTGCTAATTTACTGAATATTTATGTGCAGTGTCATTTGCAGAGTAGGATTTGAATTTATTTCACTCTGTATTCAGCTGGAGAACATTTCTAACAAACCTAAAATGAACAGCACCAGGCTGTGCAAAGTAAAGCCGGCAAAACTTCCCAAATAACGTTTTAAAGGGAGGCGAGCACTGGCGGGAGCCGTTTCCCTGGGACGAGGCTCTCCCAAGGCCACGTCCCGGCGAGGACGGCGCGGGTGGCTCGGGACAGGGCACGGCAGCTGCCAGCCCTGGGGCTGTGCTGACACATATTTGTCACAGCTATGCCATTTTTCATCCCAGACCTCCTCAGAGGTGTCAGCTTATCCGTTCCACCTCCCAGGAGGCCGCGCACGTGTCGGGAAGGAGCGAGCGTTCCCCGAGCAGGGGCTTGGTGGGAATTTCTGGGTCAGGTTGGAGCACGGGGGGAAAGTCTGCAGAGCTGAGGTGGGAAGTTTGAGGAAGGAGGGAGGGAGAGGGGAGATATTGGCAGAGTTGTGCAGCCGAGGTGGAATGGGGCTGGTGTGGTCCAGTGCTGCCCTGTGTGACATGGGGCCACCTGTGCTGGGTCCCCAGCATGGAGCAGGGAGTGTCCATGGCACTGGTGGAGTGTCCATGGCACTGGGTAGTGTCCGTAGGAGTGGCTGGAGTGTCCATGGCACTGGTGGAGTGTCCATGGCACTGTTGGGAGTGTCCATGGCACTGGTGGAGTGTCCATGGCACTGGTGGAGTGTCCGTAGGAGTGGCTGGAGTGTCCATGGCACTGGTGGAGTGTCCATGGCACTGGTTGCAGTGTCCACAGCTGGTTTTTCTGCTGAGGATTATTTTTATCACACCAGAACCTTCCCACAGCTCCCCAGTGACCACACTCTGATCCCTGCAAACCTCCCAGGAATGCCCTGCTCCAGTGGCTCCAGAGAATTCTGGTGCTTTCCGTGGTGGTGTCAGGATGCAGCACAGCCATCAGCTGTGTTTTGGGAAAGGCAGTTCTTTAGGTGCACAGCTTGGTCACCAAAATGCGATTTTGGGATGATAGAACCCCTTTGGAAGTTCAGGCTGAGTTTGGATAGTGCTTTCAGGCAGAAAATGAATGAAAAATATGAAAAATACTGCTGGCTTAAGCCCTGAAATTGCATGTTCCACACTGATGGGAAGGAACTTCCTGGGGCCAAGTGACCAGAGTCCTGTGCACGTTCTCCGGGCACCATTCCCACTGTGTATTCCCAGGATCCAAGGTGCTGCTGGCTGCTCCTTGTCCTTGCACCAGCTCCCAGAGGTTTATCCCACCCCAGTGTCACTCCGGGCTCTCCCTGAACCGCGGGAAGCTCCCGAAGGCGAGCCCGGAGCGCTGCTCCCGTCGGGCTGCAGACCACAGGAGCTGCCGGTAATTAACGGGCGCATTAATCCGAGTGCAGCACGAGAGCCTTATTATAGTCACATTTTTCACTTTCATCAGAATAATATCGTATTATATTAATATTTATTTCTGGCTAATGGGCTGCGAAATGAGCTGGGGGATGCTCCTGGTGGGGTTGGGGGTCCCTCCCAGGAGCCAGCAGGGCCTGTGCCCCTTCCATCCTCTCCCTTCCCCAGGTGCTGGGAATGTGGCGGTGGGTGGGAATGGAGGTGCCAGCGATGCCAGGGGTCCTGTTTGCACCGTGCCACTGCCCCTGCTCGCCTTCAGGGCACAGGGAGAGGGGGAACAGCTCAGGACAGAGACGATGCAGGGCCCCCAGGTCTGACACATTTGGGCATGGCTGTCAACAAGATGGAGATTTACTTTAAAGGAGGGGAAAAAACCTTGCTTACACTCCACCACTCACATCTATTACTTGGGAAAATAAGGATGGCATGAGAGCAAGGAATAAATCCCTTCTAAAAATATATTGGGTGAATGCATTAATGTTCCTGTGCACATGGAAGAGGGTAGGAGAATGAATTTTAAGCTCGATTCATTCTCCAAAACGAATCTTAAGCCTTTTAATTGTTGAGTGTTGGCATAAAAACATATTATTTATGAAGCTGTGGCTTGGTTCTACATGGCCCCTGTGCCTTTTTCCTTCTTTTAAAGCAAATCTCATTTATTTCTTCCTAAAAGGTGCTCTAGAATCTAATATGAGCATTATGAATATTTAATTTTCCAAGCAGGGTTTACACAATCCCCGAGCGCCTGGCGGCTGGGCCGGCCCCTGGTCTGGGGCTCGAGCAGATCCTTGCCTTTCTGCTCTGCTTGCTCCATGCCTCAGTTCCCCAGCAGGAAAGAGGGAATGGCTTTAAACTGGCAGAGAGCAGGCTTAGATTGAGTGTTCGGAAGAAATCCTTCTGCTCCATCCCTGGGAGCGTTCAAGGCCAGACTGGACGGGGCTGGGAGCAGCCTGGGACAGTGGGAGGTGCTGGGGCTGGAACTGGGTGGGCTTTAAGGTCCCTTCCCAGCCGAAGCATCCCTGGATTCTGTGATTCCCTGCCCCTCCCAGGCTGCATCCCTGTCCCTGGACAATCCGTGTGTGTCACAGCGGTAGGAGGAAGCACCGGGGAGCCCAGAGGTCGTAGAACTTTAGTGGCTTTCTTAGAGGGAAGATGGCAACGCCGTAAAACCATTCCACAGGAGAGGGAAGCTCCTGGTCTGCAGCTTAATCATTAGTAAAAAATTATTTCCTACAGTGTTAAAGATCTAATTGGTCCAATCAAAAGGCAAATTAACGACGGCTCATTTGGAGAGATCTGCATGTGTTCCAGCAGAGGCTGCACGGAGGAGCCACGGCGTTCCCAAGGCTGGCAGCGCTGGAGTGGGAACGCTGTCCTCTGCAGCACAGGGTGTATTCCCTCACCAGGGACTTGCTGCTGGCTGGGACGTGGGAGAAAGACAATCATTTAATTCCTTGTATTTTTTTTATACTTGCAACGTGCAGATTTTCCCTGTCGCTGCTTGGAATTCCCCTCTGAAACCAGAGGAACGGGCTCGTGCTGTTAGACCGGACAGCCCAATTCCCATATCCACAGCAGACCAAACCCCTTTTCTCCTGGGAAAATGTTTTATTTTCCGATTTATAAGTGCTATGTTTTTTGAATAGGGGAAGGATCATTTTTCTGTCTTGCAGCCTGACTTTTTGCAAACCACTGAAAATCCATCCCTTTTCTGTTCTGTAAAAATCAGAGTTCGAGTCGAAGGATGCTGTGGGATTTTAGGATGGACTCCTCTGGACCTGTGCGTGGTTTATGTAGGTTTATCTCCTGCCCATACCCTGCAGGGTAAAGCGGCCTCAGACAGGGCTCTCTGTCAGCTCCCAACCCTCAAAGCTTCCTTTTATTAAAAATATATCGAACACTTCATACCAACAGGTTCCCACAAAACACCCACCTGTATCCGTGCCCCAATAATCCAAATTTTCTGTAACGGTATCGACAGCAAATGGTATGACCCCCAAATATAAGGCAAAAGCAGCTTCCAGGCTGCATTTTGGGCAGGCTGGACATCTCCCTGTCCCTGCCTCCATCACCCCTGGCCCCGGAGCAGGCACCGGGCAGCTGCTGGCTCGGCTGGTCCTGCTCGGGGCGTTTCTGTGCTCCTGAGTATTTCCCACTGCTGTGTCCTGCTGGGTGATGCCCCCACGCTGTGGCCGGCTGGGCACCGATGGGGCAGGGAGAGTCAAAGCCCCCCAGGCTCAGGCAGGGAGCACTTCCACCCCCCCAGCACCCGGCTGAGCATCTCCCCTGCCAGGGCTCTCCCTCCCGGGGCCTCCTTTGTGCTCCCTCCCTCCCGTCCATTCCAGCCCCAGCTAAAATGTTTTTCCTTGCCAGCCATTCCCTGCATGAAGCTCGGGCAGCCCAAATTGTCTCACCTTTCCCCCCGCTCTGATAAATGCTCCCTCCGCAGTTCCTGTAACCTCCCCGAGCGTCCTTCATTTGTCAGAGATCGCAGCCTTTTACGGCGGGTCATTATTTCACCAGGAATTCGAACAGAAATATTTCCAGTCCACACCAAGCGATCTATTTCGCTTCCCCACCCACCACATTAGCCTCTGAATACTCTCATTATACCATTACTAATTAGAAATTCTCTCAAATTGGCGGCTGCATTAAAAAAAAAGACAGTGTGCTGAGCATATGGCATAATATCCTATTAATGAACACTCTAAATTCAAACTCAGGTCAGCTGTTCATTTCTTGCTCATGACACCCAGGCAAGGGGGAGAAAAGCAAAGCTTCTTTTTTTTTTTTTCCCCTCCCCTTCTAAAATGCATAATACAGAATGCTGGGATGCCGTGCTGCCTTAGGCCAATGCTTTATTTCATTTGGCTAATTTTTTTTTTTCTTTTTTTTGGGTAGAGTTATAAAAAAAAATTTAAAAATTTATACATATATATATATTTGCATTCATAAACCAGAGTGGAAGGCACTTGCTGGCCAGTGCTGACCTGTGTGGTGCCTCTTTTGAAAGAGCAGAACAGGCCACGTGCCCTCCCCGGATCTCCCTGAGCATCCCGAGCACGCCGAACGTCCTGGGAGGTTGTGTTTTGTCCTGCCGGCATCGATGGCTCTGGCACGGGGGTGGCCGAGGGCAGGAACTGCAGCACACACACTTTTCCCCCTGTTTTTAGTTAAATGGGCTGATTGTAGCAGACACCTGCGCCGTGTGAGCGGCTCCTCGGGCTGACCTCGCCTTGTCCCGAGCCGGCGGCGGCTGAGCCAGGGCTGGATGCGGAGCTGCCGCCGCAGAGTCCGGGCTCAGCGCTCCCCAGCATCGCTGCGGGGCTGGGCTCACCGGCCAGAGCTCCTCTCTGGGGGGCTCTGGGGGCTCCAGGGGGTTCAGCAGCAGGGACAGGACCCCCCCAGCTGCGGCATCCCCGCGGTGCTGCCGAGGCTGGGGCAGCCCGGCCGCTCGCTGTGACTTGCTCCACTTGCAGTTTTTAGGCTGGATGGAGACGTGCCAGCGAGTGGGAGGGTTGGGTGTGAGCATCCGTGTGTTTCTGGGGACAGGCAGAGGTTACCCGCTTTCCAAGGATTGTTTTATTGTGGGTTTTTAGTGCCGTGAAATTCACAGTACAGTAAAACAGCAAATTCCTGTACCTTCCTCTTTTCTGGGCAGTTGAGCTGTCAGGGCTTTAGGCCCCATCAGTCTTGTTGTCACTGAGGTTTATAAAACCACCAAATGATATTATGTCAGCTGATTCTTTAATGGGATAATCATTAGCCAAGACCTGAGTAAGGTGTTTTTTTGCCATCGCTAATTTCAGCTCAAGGTGAACGCGCAGGCAGAGCCCTCGGGCGCGGGGTTTGCGGGGAGCCGCGGGCTCGCTCCGCTCCGTGCCGCTGCTGCAGCCCCTGCTCCCGGCACACGGCGTGCCCCCGGCCCCCGGCTTTGTCACAGTGGGATAGGTCACAGCACGAAGGTTGGGACTTCCACAGGTGGCACAGGGCTCCCGGCTCCGGCCCTGAGAGCCGGCGATGGGATCTCATCCCCCCGGTTCCCTGCACACCTTCCCTTCACCCGGGACAAAGGATGCGCAAGGGCGACGGCTGAGATTTGACCTTTCAGTAAAAATTGAAAAAGTTTTGGCTTCTCAACAAAATGAAACTTTTCCGTTGAAAACAAATATTTTGCCTCATCAAGAATCCAATTTTCTGTCAAAATAGTTTTCATTAAATTTTTCCAAGCAGCCCCAGGTTAGTATTGATTTAAACTGTTGCAAGGGAGAGAAGAATGAGGCTTTGTCTCTACAAAGATCATGTTTGCCCACCAATTAAAATTACAGCAGAAGTGAGGAACCGCTGCCACCTCTGAAGAGGGGTTGGCTAATGAAACACTCGGTAATTATCCTCGTTAGACATCCCAGGGAGTGGTCAGGACCCCGGGAGCAGCGGGAGCTGCAGGCAGAAGGGCTGAGGGTTTTGCGGAGTGTTGGGAAGGGCTGCCAAGGAAGGGAGGTCTTCTCCTGGGAGGGCACCTGAAGGAAGGCCTGGCCTTCACCCTGGTATTGCCTGCTTGGTTCTCCGGGTGGTCAGGACTTGCTGCAGCTCGTGATGGACAGAGAGACAAATGGTGGCTCGTGGCAGTGCACGGGAACCGGGTGCTCCTTGGAAATCGTGGAGCTGGGACATCACTCATCAGAGGGTGGTTGCGCTCCTTGTTTAGGCTTTTTGCAGGAAATCCAGCTCTAAAGCTGAAGTGAGGTGCAGGATTGTCCATGCAAGGGGATTTTGTGGCGCTGTGATGGGGAACTGGGAGCAGGGTGGGCGTTGGGGTCACTCAGCCTCGAGAGGGCCAAGGGGCTGGAAGGCACCTGCAAGAGCACCTGGAGCCAGAGCTGTCCCTTCCAGCCAAGTTTTGTGCTCTGAGGGTTAAAGCCGAGCTGAGTGCACTGAAGCCCAGGAAGAATTGAGGTTTTATTTCATTGGCACCGGGGTCATTCCTGATTTAATTATGTAAAAATTAATGTGAACGTCTTTCCTGGTACGGATAGGCCAGCCATGGAAATTGAATTGGGTGAAATGCTGGTTAAGCTAATCACTCACAAGTCATTATGATGGCTGAGCACAGGGATGCTGTAATCTGTTGGGACTTCCCAGAGACCTGATTGAAGACCAAGTTTAAGACCCACAGGTTTAATCAGACGGGATCCGTGATGTGGCACTGAGGTGATTTTCCAGTGGCTCCGAACCATTTCTTCCTGCTGTGAGAATCCATGTTTTAAGTCTTCCTGTGCTCTTCCCAAACCACTCCTACCCTGGCAGTGTGGACAGAGAGCTGTGCCCGATCTCAGGATAACCCTGAGCCCCTGGGCACAGCTGTATCACGATATGAATGCAGGAATTCAGGAAAAATCCCAGCCCTGATCCTGCAGCAGCCTTTCCTCCCCATCAGTGGAGGGGCTGCAGGTGAAGGGCTCCTGCTGGAGGAGCTTCTGCCAGGGATGCTGTTCCCGTGTCCTCTGGCTGAATGGAGTCATTTTAAGGCGATAACAACAGCTGGATTTCAAATGCAGTTGTTACAGGTGTGCTCTGTGTGTCAGTCCACACCTGCAGCTCTGTGCTCATACTCCTGGTGAGTGTTCTTGGGGCAGGCAGGGCTCAGGTGAGCTCCAGCCCTGCCATTTGCTGCTCTGCCAGGGATTTGGGGGCTGTGATCCCCCATCTGTGGGTCTTACGGGGCCTCCTGAGGCCTCCCCTTGCCCCTACAGCCATTAACCATCTTTACTCTGAGCGTGGTTTGTTAGAACAATTTATATACATTTTAAAGGGAGAAAAACTCCCGATCAATATTTAGAAGGGCACGAACAGCTTGCAGGGCACTTTACCCATCTGTTCCCAAAAATGACCACCTTTGTAGGTGCCTGGAGGGTGCTGGGCCCGAGCTGCTTCCCAGGCTCAGTCAGGAGCCAGCTGATGTCCATAGCAAATCAAGATGCTCGTTGTAATGTTCACAAAAATGTAATTTGATTTGCCTTTGTCAACAAAATCTGCGGAAACATCCCCTGCCTGAATAAATATCCCTGCAGGGTAGCACATGCTTTGTAAATAATTTTCATTGTAACCCCCTCTTCCTAGCAGGGTGGAGAGTTGAGAACATTCATCAAGTCTCACATTAAGAAAATAATTTTCTTGTACCTAATTTGTGCAATAAATAAAGTCCACAATTTCTTGCTTCTGCAGCAAGGAAATGTAAAGAGCTGAGGCTGGGTTTTTTTGACACTGGGTTTTTTTTGATGGCTGTTCCTACCTGAGGCTCGGTGCCAAGAACTCCCCAAGAGTTTGGGATTTGGGGCACAGCATCCTCTGGGCGCTCCAGCAAGGAATGACCCAGAGGAGCTTTATCTGCCAGGAGTGGGTGAGAGGCTCCTTTGCAGGGCACCCCAAAGATCAGCAGTGTCCCATCCCATCCCTGACCTGGGACAACACCTTGGATGGTGCCAAGCCTGAGTAAAGCTTTACCCAGCCACAGGGGTCTTTGCCCAGCTCGCAGCTGGCACAAAATCGAGATTATTTTTCAAGGAACTTGGAGAGGTTTGCAACCTGTGCTCAGGCCTGACTGCGGAACAAGGGACAGGATGTTGCTGCTGTTTTACTTTTTATCCTGAATTATCTCTAGAGCTGGAGCTGTAGCTGTCTGCTCTTTTCCCCTGCTGTCAGTAAAGGTCCGTGCAGAAGGAGCCGTGGCAAAAGCACAGCCGTGTCCCCGGGCACTGACTCCGAGCCAAGCCAAGGCAGCACCGCCCTCTCCGATGGCCTCAGCTGCCTCTGGCCAGGCTTTGGTACCTGCACCAGGTGCTCTGCACCTTCAGGGGTCACCTTCAGTGCTCCTGCCCCTCGGGCACTGCTCCCAAGCAGCTCCCAACAGGCACACCATGGCCCTGCAGGGCGGGGCTCCCTGGCTGGGAAGGAAACGAGCAGGACACGGGGGAGTTTTGGCCTTTCAGGAGCTGCACCTTGGGTGACCAGACTTAAATTCCTCCTTATCGATCCCATGTCTGGTTGGGGACCTGGAGCTCAGGACTGTCAAGATGGGAGAACACCAAGATGGGAGCACAGCTTTGTTTTTTTCCTTGTAGAAATGTAAATCTGTTATTTATATATATTTTATGGATGGCATGTTCCTATCCCCAGGCATTTTGCATTGGAATTCAACTCATTGCAAGCCTATTACATGTTCACTAACTATAAACCATCTGATTTATATTCATTAACCAGTCGTAGACAGCAGTAGTGGCATAACTTTAGCACTGGACATGCCTCAGTCGACGGGTGAACTAAATTTCAGTTAATTAAGGTGCCGTAATTGTTGTCCAGTACAAGTGTCTTCAGGGCATTCACTTTGTAAATAATTTTTCACCCCAACCTTTCCTGCATACTTGGTTGCTGCTCTGCAACTTTGTTGGAGCCATAAATTATTAGGAAATCAGCTCTCCTGCCTTTCTGGTAGGAGAAAGTCCCTTTTCTGCGCCTTGCCAAGGACAGCGGTGGCATTAATGATTAGCAAAGGGCAACGGGACTGCGGAGAAAGCAGAAAGATTATAAACCCCTAAAATATAGGGGGGAGCTCATCTCCAGGAGGGGTGTTAGCTCGGGGAGCTCTGGTGCACGGTCCCCCCCAGACCACCGCCAGCCTCTGCTCCCCTCCCTTGGAAACTCCCTTGGAGGAGCTCGTGAGGCTGAGCTTCACCTAAACACAGCCTGGCTCAGAGGAGGCCTGGAGTGAGCCCTGGGACGGTTAAATCTGGTCACCAAGGCATTAAAAATTGAAACCTCCCCTTACTCATTTGCTTTATTTTCTCAGAAGTTCAGGTCTTGTCAGGTCTGGGGAGAACCAGCCTTGTGGAAAGGGACATTTCCTCCCATCCTTTTACACCCAGTAGGTGGGAAGCAAGATGGAAAGGAGTTTCTTGTGCTTGATGTGGAAATAAATGTGGGGCAGCTTTGCAAGTGGCCGGTGTGGAGGCCGTAGAGGAGGGCGGTGCCAAGGGCGAGGGCAGTGGTCAGCACTGACCAGCACATTTTCCTTTTCTTTTTGGAAACAGGGCAAAAATTATCCTTTTTATAGCACTTGCTATAGGTTTGGGCTTCCTAGGTTTGGTTTCTGTTAAAGGCATTTCCCTGAGTTCTCAGGGACTGGTGTTGCTGGTTGGACTGGGATTTCTGGATGTGCATTATCAGCGTGTGTCCCTTGTGTCATCACCGTGGTTTTACTTCAAACGAGGGGCTGGATTTCCACCTGTGCTCGAGGAATGGAGCAATAGCCAAGATTCCCTGTCTGCTTTCACCCAGGCATTGAGGCCGAGGCAGCTCTGAGCCTCTGTGCACCAGTAAATCCTCCCGCTGTGCTGAGACACCTCTGTAGCACGTGAAGGGGGCACTGGAGCTTCTCCATTTGTCTGCTCGAGCTTCCCCTTGATCTGACAGCTCCTTCCCAGCCCTGCCCGGCAGCAGACATATGCCAGTCTCTCTGATAGTTCATGTTCACTTATTAATGTAAAGATTCAACTTCCCACTCGCCGGAGTAAACCTTGCATGATGCCTCTGACAGTAATTCAGTTGTAGCCTCAATCAGCTGCTGCATCTCCAGGCCATGGCTATCCTGCTAGCCTTTTCCAATTTTTCACTACACCAGTCATGAATAAATCTCCAAAACACATCAGATTGCTGAAAATGGAAATACCAGAGACAGGCACCAGTTCAGTAGTCAAAGAGCATCACCTTCCTGCAGCAAGCATGCACGCTCCGTGCTCCCTTGTCTGCTCATCACAGCCCAGCCCGTCGAGCGGAGGCCCCAAATCCTGGGAGCCATGAGATGCACCCTGAGCATCCCTGCACACGCGGCTGCTGGCCAGGACAGGTGATTTCCATTCCCTGCCCTCTCGTGCGTGCCGCAGACAAGGGCTGTGCGTTTGCAGCAGGAAAAGCAACAGAATCGTTGTGTTTTTGCCCTGCCCTCGGTGAAGCGCAGTTTGCAGAAGCCTAGAGGCTCTGGGCCGAGCACGGCAGGCGCCTTGGCCTGGCCCAGCTCCTCCGTGGGTGGGGGCTGGCAGCGCGTGCTGCCCTGAGCCCTCAGCTGGCACAAGGCAGGGTGGCCCGAGGACCTGTCCCTTGTCCCTTGGCTGCCACCTTCCCTGGCACCCCGCTGGCAGCACACGCTCCCAGGAACCCGGGGATGCCGGAGGGGCAGGAGGCAGGAGGATGCTCGCCCTTGACCGGAATCCTCAGCGCCATCACTTTGATTTCTGCTGCGCCTCTCCCGCGAGGTTGGCACCTTTCTGTGCCAGGGCCCCTTCGGGATGGGGGTCCCAGGTAGCGCGGGCAGGGCCCCGTGCGGGGCTGCCCTGCGGTTTCCTCACCTGCCCGATGCTCCCTCACTCCCGGCGTGCTTAACCTCCGACCCCTGCCCTGGCTCCGGGCTGCGGGCCTGAATGGTGCCTTTTGAAACCTGAAAGGGTGAAATCTCGGTTGTGGCCAAGCTGAGGGCGCCTTGCTGCTCACCCTTAATCCGCCCATTACAAACACAGGCATGGTGCTGCCTCTCCCAGCATTGTTCTGGGAGAACTCCACAGAAAAGCGACTGCAAACCAGTATTATTTAAATCATTTTATACCAGAAAATCAGCTAGAACTTTAAAAAAAAAAGAAAAAAAAAGCCCAAATCACCACTCATAAAATAAATCAATTTCTTTAAAATTAGCCTCCTTAAGTTTGACATCAATTCTATTTCTGTAAGGTTTGTCTGTTTTGTAATTTTGTTTTTTATCTGTGTTGTTATATTAAGCCCCCTGCTAATAAAATGTCAAATTAAAAAAAAAATTAGTATCCCTAGTATTGCAGAAAACCAATAAAATAAAACCTTACAAGAGAAGCAAAAGAAAATTTCCATCATTCTCTCCTTAACCGAAATCAAAATTAAAGTGTTATTAGAAATTTCATTAGGATGGAGCAGATTGGTAATGAAATTACATTCCAGCTTTCCACAAACCCAATGTATTAAGTAGGTTTGATCAATGATGTTCACACAATTAATTTTGTCTGATTGCTGAGGATTACTTTATCGACAGTCACATTTCACACTTGTGGGGTTTGTTTCCCCAGTAAATTCTCCACGATGTCACATCACATGATGGCGAGGCAGGTTTGAAGCCCCGGCTCTCCAAGTGCCTTCCAGCGGACCATGACGGGAATCAAGGTAAGGATGTCACTGCTCTTAATCGTGTTCCTTGTGCTGGGGCTTGGGGACAGCCAGCCCCGGGGCCGAGGGGTGCTCGGGAGCCCTGCGGAGGTTCCAGCAGGGAAGTGATGGAAGGAGAGCTCGTTCCTGCTCTCCTTGGGCTGCCCGGAGGCTCCCGGGGCTGTGTGTGGTGTTGGAGGGGTCTCAGGGCCGGTCTCGGGGTGGGTTCTGCGTCTCTGAGCTGTGGTTACAAACCGGCACCGCTGGTTTTGCAGGGTGCAGAGCCGGGCTGGGCTCTGGCAGCGCTGTGGGAGGGGTCGGAGATGGTGCCAGGCTGGGACAGCCCTGCCATGTGGTCAGATGTGTGAGTTCAGTCTCGGTGCTGGTGTTGGCACAGCTGGCAGCACATCTGGAGGCAGCACTGAGGCAGGAAGGAGAAGGGGAGGGCAGCAGCTCCATAAAGCACGGGTTGGTTCAAGTGAGCTCTGCTGCTGGTTCTGATTGGGGTTGTTCTGGCAGCACCAAGGATTCTTTGAGGTTTCGCCGTCCTTGTCCGTGGCTGCTTCCTTTGTGCAGGCAGGGAATGTTCCTGGACCTCTCTGTGTTACTGTTTGGTGCTTCACAACGTAATTAAGTGACTTTTACGTGCGAAAATGAAGTCTGTGATATTGTGGAGGCAGAGCGAGGTTCACTTTTAAGTTGCGGGAAGAACCCGGTTCCATGGTTTGCGTCTCTGTGTCTTAGAAATGACCCTGGAATTCAGCTGCTCCAGCGAGATTTTACCTGCAGGACTCCATGGAAAGCTTCCCCAGTTCAAGACCTGGAAAGGGAAAGCCTTTTCCTAGGGATAACCTCTGCTGTATTTTGGGCACTTTCTGCTGCGTCCCCAGCTGGACATTTTCAGTGCCAGGGAAGGGGAGATGCCCCACGGCGGGGTCGGCTGCCTGCCCAGGAGGGAGGTGAGGGATGGGGCACACCGAGCTGCTGTCCCAGCCCCTGGAAGCTCTTTTCCTTCTGTACACACAGCAAAGATACCAGGATCTAATTTTTAGACATGAGACATCTCATCTGTCAGGAGCTGAGTGAATTAGAATAAGAGTGTGCTTTTTTTTTTTCTTAAAACAGCCCAAAGTTTTTATCAAGATGCCATTTATCAGCAGCGCTACCAGCCGCTAGCAGTAGGCATCCTGCCAATCATTTTATGGAAATAGGGAAGGACTTTAATGTTTGGATGCCCATCTGAATCGACTCTTGTTCATGTCAGCAGATCTGATGTGAAAGCAAAGGTGCCCCTATGCAGTCTAGTTACCATCAAACCTGAAAGTGTCAGCATTTTAAAGGCAAGGAACACAATGCTGATGGTGGGCAATGTCACTGGTTTAACCTATTTCAAAGACATCAGCTCCTGCAGTCTTTGCCTGCTCCTTGTCTCTCAAGGATTAGTTATGCCCGAAGTGCACCTGCTCCGTTAATCTCTGCAAATAATTATGGAGATACCTGCTTATCACCAGCTTCCCCTCTTAACAAATTCATCCATTCATCTCTGCTAGATACCTGCAGGAGTAGCCAGCAGCGACCACACTTGGTCTTTAAGTTCTGGGATCTCACATGATCCTTTAAAGCAGTGTTTGGATGGAGCTGCTGAAGCTCTGGGATCTCACATGATCCTTTAAAGCAGTGTTTGGATGGAGCTGCTGAAGTCACCGTCCTCTGCAGGGTCGGCAGGCAGCTCTCCCTAGCCTGGGGATGGCCACTGCGGCTCCTGCAGCCCAAACTCCACGGGCAAGATCCAAATTCACCCTCAACCTGGGAGCAAACCCCTCTGGGGATGAGGCAGCCTTCAGCCAGGTCAAGGGACACTGCTCAAACCCGAGTCCCCCGTGCCCAGACCACTGGGAGTTGGTTGAAGAGCCAGGACGGCACTGGCTGGACTGGGCAATGTCATGTGCACTCCTTGGTCCCCATCTCCCATCCCTCTGCCTCCTTCCCTGTTTGTGTTCTCCATTTCCCCGGTCCCCAAGCTGGGTGTGATCTAGAACAGGGATTCCCGGTGGTGCCTACAGCACTTTGGCACTCCGTCAGCGTGTCCTTCTCCTGGCGTGTTCCACACCCATCTCAGCGACAGCACTTTGGCACTCCGTCAGCGTGTCCTTCTCCTGGCGTGTTCCACAACCATCTCAGGGACAGCACTTTGGCACTCCGTCAGCGTTTCCTTCTCCTGGTGTGTTCCTCAACCATCTCAGGGACAGCACTCTGGCACTCCGTCAGCGTTTCCTTCTCCTGGCATGTTCCACAACCATCTCAGGGAGGCAGAGGGCTGAGCTGGGCACTGCTGCTCTCGGGGATAGGGCTGTGTGTCCCCAGCATCATCCCTCTGCTCCCCCCTGCCCTCTGTTTGCATGGCATTTCCATCGTTTTGGAGGTCAGGGGATTTTTGGAGGTGACCCCAAGGGATCCTGGTGTGGGTGTGCAGGAGGTGCAGGAGGTGCAGGAGGTGCAGGAGGTGCAGGAGGTGCAGGAGGTGCAGGAGGTGCAGGAGGTGCAGGAGGTGCAGGAGGTGCAGGAGGTGCAGGAGGTGCAGGAGGTGCAGGAGGTGCAGGAGGTGCAGGAGGTGCAGGAGGTGCAGGAGGTGCAGGAGGTGCAGGAGGTGCAGGAGGTGCAGGAGGTGCAGGAGGTGCAGGAGGTGCAGGAGGTGCAGGAGGTGCAGGAGGTGCAGGAGGTGCAGGAGGTGCAGGAGGTGCAGGAGGTGCAGGAGGTGCAGGAGGTGCAGGAGGTGCAGGAGGTGCAGGAGGTGCAGGAGGTGCAGGAGGTGCAGGAGGTGCAGGAGGTGCAGGAGGTGCAGGAGGTGCAGGAGGTGCAGGAGGTGCAGGAGGTGCAGGAGGTGCAGGAGGTGCAGGAGGTGCAGGAGGTGCAGGAGGTGCAGGAGGTGCAGGAGGTGCAGGAGGTGCAGGAGGTGCAGGAGGTGCAGGAGGTGCAGGAGGTGCAGGAGGTGCAGGAGGTGCAGGAGGTGCAGGAGGTGCAGGAGGTGCAGGAGGTGCAGGAGGTGCAGGAGGTGCAGGAGGTGCAGGAGGTGCAGGAGGTGCAGGAGGTGCAGGAGGTGCAGGAGGTGCAGGAGGTGCAGGAGGTGCAGGAGGTGCAGGAGGTGCAGGAGGTGCAGGAGGTGCAGGAGGTGCAGGAGGTGCAGGAGGTGCAGGAGGTGCAGGAGGTGCAGGAGGTGCAGGAGGTGCAGGAGGTGCAGGAGGTGCAGGAGGTGCAGGAGGTGCAGGAGGTGCAGGAGGTGCAGGAGGTGCAGGAGGTGCAGGAGGTGCAGGAGGTGCAGGAGGTGCAGGAGGTGCAGGAGGTGCAGGAGGTGCAGGAGGTGCAGGAGGTGCAGGAGATGCAGGAGGTGCAGGAGGTGCAGGAGGCGCAGGAGGTGCAGGAGGTGCAGGAGGTGCAGGAGGTGCAGGAGATGCAGGAGGCGCAGGAGGTGCAGGAGGTGCAGGAGGTGCAGGAGGTGCAGGCAGCACAGGCAGCGTGGCCCCTCGCACCGGCGCTGCTGCTGCTGCAGCTGTTGACACTCGAAGTGATTAACATGGGTAGGACAGTGAGAGGGAAATAAATAACATCCTAATCTCTGGCACCATCATTCCTTTGATGAGAACAAAAAATATGAAGACTGAAAGATCAAAATAACTGTATTAGAGCATGAAAAGGGAAATGCTCTTTTAACCACCGCTGTTCAGATATATCTCCTCAGATCTGACATGCTGTAATATATTTGTAACACAGATATATATTAGGGGGTAAAGCTGGTGATTAATTTGCTTTACCTTTTCAGAGCATATACATAAAAACCTACATTAGCAGAATTAGCATTTTACCTGTCTTTGAAGATCTTTGCTTTGAAATGTATAAAGTCTTGTGGATTTTATGTCTCTCAGAAGAATAAGAGTTGTTTTTTCCATGAAGCTTCCCCCTGGCCCACCTCCTCCCTGGTTTGCCGGCGCGCTGCAGGCAGAGATGCTCGGGGTTTGTCTCTAATTACTGCATCAGCACCCTCCGGGGCATTGCTTTAGCTGCTGCCCATATTCACCCCTCTTGACTCATAATTGCTGTTGAAGCTTCTGAGACTAAAGATCAAAGTATTCATGTCATTCATGTTTCTGTCAAAGGTCTTATCGTCAAAGCACCAACTAGATTTCGAGAGACGTCTGCTTTTCTCAAGAGCAGCACACAAACTTGGCTTTGCTTTTTCTTCTTTCCCCTCCTCCTCGTTGCAATGTTGCTGCAAGGAAGTGCAGGCGAGGGGAGGAGGAAGCAGCAAGGGGCCGTCCAGGCTGCATCCCTGGAAATTAAGTTATTGATTTAGTTAAGGAGCGTCATTCCAACCAAAACCGCCGTTCCAAATTTCTTTCTTTGCCTGGCCTGCCCCGTGCCCCCTGCCTGCACGTGTGGGATGTTAGAGCTGGAGTTGTCTCTGCAGTTTGCTGCTGGTGTTTTGGTGGTACCTAGGGAGAGCGGGTTGGCTGGTGAGATTTTACCTCCAACTAAAACATCGGAGATAAAAATTTGTTGTTTGTGGTTTTTAATGCAATCGAAATCTGGACTCAGACAGCTTAGCAGAAACTTTCAGCTTGGTTTGTCCTGTTTTCCTTTGGAAAGAGGCCGTGGGTCAGGGCTCACAGGGGTGCCTGGTGGGCAGGAGATGATGTGGGAAAACCTGAGCGGGTGCAGGACCTGCCCCAGTGCCCACCGGCCCAGCCCCACGTGGGGAGCTGCAGAGCCTCAGCACTCCCTGCCCACCGCAGCAACTTCTGATGAGTTTCTCTCCGAGTCCTCAGAACTGGGAGCAGGAAAAGAACTTTATAAAATTCTCCACAACCAGTCGAGCGGAACCTATTTTCTCTCACAATGCAATTAACGGCACCAACATTTACAAAATATGATTACAAGCACTTTGGTTAAGTAGAGGAAAGTATATTAGATAGCAGCGAGGGGTTGATCTTAATGTGCATTTTTTCGAGAGACTTGCATTTTCTTTGTGCAAATAAAGAGGCCCTAAATTCTCCATAGGCACTAAAATCAATGCAGTGGAACCATGATAACAAACACAGGCTCCACTTTTTGCTACATCCCCCAATTAATTAAGCCTTTCACGGGCATGTAATTAGGAACATTAGCAAGTCATAAAATTGCCGTGAGTCTCTAAATTATGTGCTGGCCCTCAGCAATTTGTTTTTAATTCCTTTTGAAGACAATGGCACTGCGGGGTCCCATAGATCTTCATAGCAGCCTACTGTTTACTTCTTTATGGCTCTATGAAGATCTAACTGTTTTCTACTGCTCCCAGATGCACCCGCACTATTTTCTTGCGCGTTTTCATTACCTGAGTTAGATTTAAAGGGAAACGGCCTCGGCCGCCCCGCGCCCGCCCCGCCGGCGCCGGGAGCAGGGAAGGAGCGGAGCGGAGCGGGGATGCTCGCCCGGAGCCCGGGCTGCTCGGCAGCCGCCAGCCAGCACCGCGATTTATGCACTTTTATGTAGACCGGTGCGAAAAGGCAGATAAATAAATAAATAACCGGGAATCATTTCGGGGGAAGGTTTATTTCCCTGTTACTGTGATTTACTCCTCCTTGATGAGAGCGTCTCTCTGGCAGCGGAGGCGCGGGGAAACGTTTGTGCGCTCGCGGGGTCAAGAGCGGCAGAAAGAAGTAAATAGTGGAAGCAGATTGGTTTTCCTTCCAAAATATCCTGGCTCGTTCACAGCTGAGGGGTCACTAGGATAACACCTGGACACACGTTGTCGTAGCGGGACCGTGCTGTGGCGGATACACGGGCACAGCCGAGTGTTTTAACTGCTTTGGGGTTTGTTGCACCAGTCCGTGGGCAGTAGGAGTGGCTGCGGAGCTGCCCAGCAGCGTGCAGCTCTCCCTCGTGCCCAGCTGTGGGCCTGTCCCGGTGCTGCATCCCGGGAATTCCGGCAGGCTCCGCGCGGGTGTTGCTTTCCAAGCGTGGCTCACCACGTTCGCTGGTTCCCCCGAGCACTGGGGATCTGAGCCAATTAATGCTGTTGAATTACAAAACAGGTTTAGTGGTAATAATAATAAGCAGAGATTGCAGTAAATGAGGTGAGTTCTGGCTCGTGTCCATCCAGCTGCCGTGACACCGGAGCTTGTGGCCATCCCAGGACTCCTGGCTGCCTCCTGCACTGTCCTTTGTCCCTTCGGGCGTCCTGGTGCTGCCCTTCCCTTGGGGTGGCAGCAAAACCTCTGTGCTAATGTCCTTCTTAATGCAAAGTGGAGAACGCGTTATTGCTGGACCAGGGGATGTGTCAAAAAGCAGCAACCCAGAAGGGAATCCATCCCTAGGATCCTTCATCTTCGCCACTGCTTTCACTGCCTGATTAAGCTTTGTTTTGGGGCTGGAAGAAATATCAAGCCGAGCATATTATAACAGTGTGCCTTGTGGTGTAAGGCAGCGGCTGGACAGAGGGCACAGACGTGGCTCTGTCAGTGGTCAGCAAGAGAGGGAAAAGTGGGAAGTGTTTGCAGCATGGAGCACCAGGATAGTCAGGAATAAGGTGATGCTTAAAGGACGCCTGAAGCGCAGGAAGAGGGGAGCTCAGCAGCTCCCCTTTAAAATCAGTTTGCATTTCAGTGAAACCCTGACCCTGGTGGGACTGCAGCCTCCAGCTGGGGCAGGGAGGAACAAGTTCTTCCCTCAGCTGCTCGCAGCACCTCGTGCCAAGCCTGGAGGAGGGGGAGCAGCGAGCTCCGTGGGTGGGTTTGTTTCTGTCTGCTGCCTCGGGAGCTGCACCGCCTCGCGTGCGAAAATTTCAGCTTCCCACATCAAATGTTTTCCGTGCCCCTGTGGGTGCGGGGGGTTGTGAATTTAGTGTATGAAGAGGCAAGACTGTGCGCGTGAAGGGCCAGTGGGAAAAAACCCCAAAAGCCATACTGAGGGCCCGGTCCCATGGCTGTGACACTGACTTTCGGCTGAGCCCGGCTCCCGGCTTCATGCCGTGTGTGCGCCCTTTGGATGTGCGTGGCACAAAGCCCTGGATAGACGGGAGCGGTGAGGGCCGTGCGCGGCCGCCCCAGGCCCCATGCCCGGCGCTCCCTGCTCCCGGCAGCTCCCCAATCCCACTCCTCCTGCCGGCGGAGGAGGCGGAGAAGGAGGAAGGAGGAAGGGGCTGTGCTCCTGTTGCACGGCTGCTCCGCGTTCTCTGCCGGTTGCACCGGGAGATGCTGTCGGCGGGCAGGGAGCGCAGGGCACGGGCAGATCTCATCTGCAGCCGGGCTGGAGCGTGGCGCATCCATCGGCAGCCTGCGGGGACAGCCCCGTGCCCTGGCTGGCCACGAGGCACCTCCCAGCCCGTCCTCCCCGACTGCTGCACACGAGGGATTTGCTTTTAAACCAAAGCTTTTTGTCTCTTTGTGGGCAGAGGTCTCCTTTTGATAGGTCCGAGCGGTGCCACCGCTGTTTTTTATGGTCGTCCTCAAAGTTCGGCGGTGTTGTCAGTGAGCCCCCGGGGCAGGCAGCCCCTGCCCGGCCAGAGCTCTGCTCCTGCTCTTGGAAAAGCTTCCAGGGACGGGCAGTTCATCAGCCCGGCCCCGGCACAGTTCATTGGCATGCACAGCCGAGCAGAAACAAAGGCACACAGAAGGATTCTGCCGTGCCTCTGCAAGTCCAGGCGCTGGAGTGGAGTTTGCCTTATTTCACGGACGCAATCCCCCAGGATAGAGGGAATGGTTATTAAAAAGCCCAGAGAGCAGTGTCTAACCTTGAGTAAGTGTTTTCTTGTTGTCATCCCAAGATCTAGAGAAAATCCTGAAGAGAATACATGGTGAAGACATATATTATAGTTGGAGCTTTTTATCTCACACATGTGACTTTGCCTATCATGAACTGTACGTTTTTATTCTCACTAGTGGGACAAAACTATATCCCACTGCAGCATATATCAAGAGGAAGAACATTGTACCTTCTTTGCATTAATATAAATAGCTGTTTAGGACCGATTCCTTGGCCAGATACTACCATCTTACCTGTCCTTTATCTAAGATATTTGGCATGTAGCTCAAGTTTGGTTTATTTAGAGTCAGGATGCAGCGGCTTTTACATATTAAAGGTGCATTTTAAAGGAGCATTTTCTATTCTAATTTGGGGGGAATGGAGCTCTTTAGGGCATTCAGGGAACGATGTCCATCTGATTTACATTTCCCTTGTTGGAGCAGAGCTGCGTACGCATATTAGGATGTAAATAATAGTGATGGATACATGTATCTTTAAAAGATCCATTTTCTCTTTTGACTAAGGCATCCAGGAGAGGAAGGAGAATGTAGATCACTTTTACAGGTGGAAAATCAATCTTCTAAGACAATGTGCATGACACAGGAGCCAACCTCTCCTTTCCAAGGAACTCGGTGCCGGGGTAAGAGGTGCAAAGTTCCCCAAGAAGTCGTGTCTGGCATCCAAGGGGGAGATTTGGTGGCAATTTCCTTGGCCTCTGCTCTCCCAGCTGCCCACCCACCAGAGTTAGGCTTGCCCAGCACAGATTTGCCAGCACCACCAGCATGCTCAGGTCTGATTTGGACTTCCAAAGGCTCCCAATCCCCATTGTCTGAGCTGGGAAATGAATTCAGTGCACACCAGTAAAATTACACATTGTAATTGGGGTCCTGCTAAAGAGCATTGTTTTTGTTATTTGGTTCTGTGTGGGGACTTGGCAAGTGCAGGTTTGTGTGTTCCCCGTATTGTGGCTTGAGGAATTTCCTGGGCTTCTCCCAGAACTCACTGCAGCACCATTGGAATGCCAGCATTCATCACATCCCTAACGCAGCCGTACACCAACATGAGCAAGCACAGGAATGAAAAGTTAGAGAAAAGGTTACCCCAAGAGAGGCTGAAATGGAGCACGAGTTGATCTCTGCCCTGGCTCCCCACTTTTCTGTGAGTTCAGCAGCAAATTGCTTGAGGAAAATGAGAATTAGGAGGATTTCTCCTCTGTGTTGGCATTCCAGAGGTGGCAGTGGGAGCCCTGCAGCAAAGCCACTGCTGGATCTCTGTTCTCCTGGGAATGCTTGTGTTGTGCTGAAGGCTTTGCTAACATTTACTGACCCAAAACGAGGAGCACGAGTTCACTTTTCAAGTTTGCTGCTTGTGAAACTCCTGGGAAACGTGGGTGCCCTGGGAATGCCGGGTTGGTTGGGGTCTGATTTCAGGAATACAGGGTGCCAGGTAATCATTGACTGCGGCGGGGAACGGGCCTCTCGGGCTGGTAGCACTTCTGCTCCCGTGTTGGGTTAACCCAGAAACTCCTGCAATAAAACCTTCCCTGGCCAAAGTGATTTGTGGGGAAATCTGGAGCCTCCAGTGAACTTTCTCATTTGTCTTTGGCTCTGGCTGTTTTCCCTCCAACTTCAGAGGTACCAAAAGAAAAAAAAAAATTAAAGTCCCTTGATCATCACAAGGGGAAATTAAACCTCTGGGCTTAGCCCTCATTTCCCTCAGCCTTCCAGATTGTCCAGTAATGGGAGCAAAGCTCATTTCCTCCGGGATCCCCTTGGAGCTGGTCACTCCAAGCTGGTGAAGAGGGGAGGGAGCTGGATGTGTGAGTGATTGCTGCAGGAAGGGGCATGAGGAGATGGGCCGAGATGCTGGCCTTGTGTCAGAGGAGCATGAAATTAAGCAATCAGGAGTTGGGGAAATTGGGGTTGTTTACAGACCCAAATAAACAAACTCTCAGCTCTGGAGGACAAGGCAGGAGCAGGGCCCAGAGATTCTTTTATCTTCTTCACACCCGAGAGCACAACCAGCCTCTGTGTGGGAAGGAGGACTCTCAGAAGCCTCACTTGGTGGGGAAAGGGCATGAAGGCCTCACTGATGCTGCTGCTTTGAAGGAATTTGTTTTCAAAACATCTTCAGTCAGTGTTTCCTGCCTGTCTCTGCCTCGGCTCCAACCACTCCATTTGTGGCTGGCAGTCCCCTGTCCTTGAGCAGAGTGGACAGTGGCCCTCCGTGCTCTGCTCTGGGTGATGAGGTGGTGTTTGGTCATAGGGTGGACTCCATGATCTTGGAGACCTTTTCCAGCCTGAATGATTCTGTGACTCCCTGAAGTGAGCGGGACTGACCAGGAGGAGAGGGAAGGAGTGGTGTCATCTGTGTCCCAGAGGGGCAGCAGGAGGCAGGAATAGGGTCCATCACCCTGCTGGTGGGAGGGACGAGAAGGACACTGAGGAGCAGCAAAGATCTGGTTCCCTTTGCACCATGAAGCGAAGCCAGAGATGGAGTTGGAAAGGGTAGGAGAGATCGGGGCTCAAATCTGTTCCTTGCTAATTGTGTGTGCGTTAATAGGTGTCAGCTACAGTTCTGTGCTGCCACGTAAGGGAGCTGCCTGCTGCCTCGTGAACCCCTGCAGGGCTGCTTTTGGCAGCCTCCAGCTCACCCTGTGAGGTGCTGTTCTTTGGGGTTGGATGAGCGAGTGAGCGCCGAGGCCAAGATGCTCTTTCAGCTCAGTTTGAATATCATTATTGTGATTATATATTTACCTTGATAGTGCCCCAGTGAACACTTAAAACCCAAACAGGCAGCTATTAGATGTGACTTCTGAAATCCAGCCTGGGCAGCGTTGCTGTTCTCAGATCACTCCTCTGGAACCAAAAGCAGTGGCCGAGAGTTGTGGGAAGGAGGGAGTGGGATTTCAGAGCCACCTCCCAAGCCAGTTCCCTCCTTTCCAGCCCCCGTGCTTGGTTTGGGCAGGGAAATGGCTTTGGGTTTGGGGAATGGGAAGATTAAGGAATCCCAAACTGCGGGGAAGAAGGGAAGATGTGTCTCCCCGATGAGCAGAGCCATTGCCAGAGCCTGGTGGGCCGAGCTTGGCTGCAGCGGGACGGGACCACCGTGGGTGCGGCCGGGAGCCCACGCGGGCAGCGGGTGACACTAACGCGAGGGGACATTGCCCAGGGGTGAGTGACAGCGCCAGTGAAGCAGATCGACGTCAGGCATGAAGGCAGTGGCTTCCTCTGCTCAGATCACAGTCACACAGGCTCTGAATCATGAGGCTTGCAACCAGCAGGCATAAATTTATACTATACAGATGAGAACTGTGCCTGGGAGACAGAACATCTATCTCCTTTGCACTTATCTGCCACCGTGACACAAACAATCAGAGATGATTCTCTGGCACAACAAACAGCAAAGTGTCTTCTTTGTCTTTGCCTCAAAGGAAAACACTATAACACATCTTTTTGGCCTGTGCTTTTATCACTTACTTTTGTTCAATAATCTCCCTGCCCAATATACAGGATTTGGCCGCGTGTGTGCGTGTGTGTAATAGGAAATCTGCCCTGTCTGAGCACCGGCGTGGGGAGGAAATAAATACACTGTCACCGGGGCTTACACAGGCTGCAGCAGCCTTGGCTTAACCCCAAATCTCTGCGCTGATGCTGGATTTTCTGTAGTGCCACGGAGCCCTGGCTTTCTGGGGATGTGGAAGAAGGAGCCTTAAATGACTCGGAGGAGCTGGGAGCTGGGAGCTGGGCTGGGCAGTGTGGTACCCAGGGATGTGCAAAGAGCAATTCCAATGTACAGCACTGTCACCACGGCACAGCAAAGGGAAACAAAGACACCCACAGGTGTGTCTTACCCACCATTCGGGGCGGGATGTTGATTCTGAAAGCTCAGGAGAGACAGTAACAGCTCACAGGAACCACTGCTCACTCCAGTGCAGTGATGGGGCTGTTTGGGGTCATGGCTGTGCTGGCATCTGACAGAAGGACGCTTGCTTTAGGTGTTGTTTGCTTTAGGTAGAGGGGGGATAAGCAGAAATGGAGTAGAATATTTGGGATCTCTCTCAGTTCTGCTCAGAAATGTGTCCTGAGGCTCCAGCAATGGATGCTTGGACCGGCAGAGCACCGTCCTGTGCAGGAGGAAGGGCCAGGCCCTCTGCTGAGGGGTGAGCACCCAAACCCCGACCCCGTCCCAAAGCTCACGGCCGAGAATCGCAGCAGCCCCGGGCGCTGCCGGGCACAGATCCATGGGGATCCTCCCAGCCCCGCATCCCGGGGATGGGAGAGGCCTCAGCAACGCAGCCGTGCAGGCTCAGCCCTGGGGATCGACACACTTAGGAAGAAAAATTGCCTTTCCCTTTTACCTTGTGCTGGTTCGAACAGGGAAAGGAGCTCCCGGCCTCGGGCAGTGCTGCAGCAGAAGCGCGGTGGCTCCCACATGGCAGCAAGGCTTTGGGAGCTGGGGGTGTGGGCGCCTTCCTGAGCCAGGTAAACGGTGACAATTAGCAGAGATTCCAGCCGGGCACTTCCCTGCCGTGGGCCGGGCTGGCACAGCCCCCTTGGCCTAGGGAGCCGTGGGCTGTGCCGTGATGTTTTCAGGCATTAGCAGGGGACTTGCCGTTCCCTATTTCAAAAGGAAAAACGGAATCCGATTGCGCCTCGGATGCAGACAGTCCCTCACACAATATTTCCTGCACCTCCTCTCCAGATAAGCCACCTTTTAAGATGATGTATGGTAGCACTTACCTGTTATAGTGTTCCAGTGAGCGAGGGCTGGGGAGATCCACTCCGGGTTCAGTCACGAGGAAACTGATCCATTTCAAACATTAAGTTGGATGAATGGGGCAGGGAAAATGGGAGCCAAGCTCCTAATGGGAGGATTTCACCCCCTAAAGTGTTGTGATGGAGCATTTTGGAGGGCAAAATCGGGGCAAGAAAAGCCGGAGGTGGGCGGCGGGAGCAGGGGACAGTTCGTTCTTTTTTTATTTTCCCCAAAGGCAAGAAGGGGAAAATGGTTCTGGTGTTTGTTGCATCCCTTTTAGATTGAATTCCAATTTGTTCTTAGCATTTTATATTTTCCCTTCAGCTGATTATGTGTGCAGATTAAAAGTGCCTTATCTTCACAGCGCCCCAGCCCGCGCTCCGTGGGCTAATCCGGAGGGACGCGATCGTTTACACGGGGTGCAGATAATACGGAAATCTCATTCACTGGGGGCTTTATATTGTGTGTTTATTTATTCGGAGGCGCTGGGTTTAGCACTGCTCATCATCTCCAGCTCTGTAATCTGCATTCCGCCGTGCAATTAGAGGGATTCTCTGTCTCTCCACGCCACCCCAATGTTGTGCATCCATCGTGCGCTTCCCGGGCTCCTCTTCCAGCAGAGGGTTGGGAGCGCCGATGCAAATCACTCCCCTGCAACCCTTATTGATCCAGATGTTTGTTGATTTACCATGAGTTTAACCCTCAGAAGGTCTGTGGGGCAGAGCAAGAGGGGCACAAGGTGTTTTCGCTGCTCACCCTGCAAACTGCTGACCCAGCTCAGCCTTCCCACCCCAGGAGCAGCAACGGGCACCCCAAATTCCAGCTAAAGCACACAAATGAAGGATCATTTCCTGACTTCCCCGAATCAATACCTACTTGATGGTGACTTAAAAACACCAGACAGCTTTCCTAGACCGAAGCCCTTGGATAAATGAAGTTGTCATTGACTTCTGGTGTATCTGGTCAGTGTGAGATCCTAATTAGGACAGGATCACAGTAACGGGGGGAGATAATAGACCTATTGGATCAGGTCTGCCTGCCTGCTATTGCAGCGTATTATCCCCCTGACATCAACTGGACCCGGTGTTCAGGAGTGAATTGCTCAGCTCTGGGGTGGATTTCGCTTATGGTTAAAAACATGCACAAAACTACTGGAAGTATTTCCTGGGAATTTATCAGGAGGGCTTTCGGTTTCCTTTCTGGTGTTCTTTCCCTGCTCTAGTAAAGAAAAAACTTTCTGCTGAGAAATACAAGTTGCTGAGGAAAACTGTGGTTTTGCACTGCAGAATGGGGCTGATTATGATGAATTTATCATAGAATCACAGAATGACCACAGCACTGGTGCCATCAAACCTTGCAGCCAGGATGCTGGGAGCTCAGAACTCACAGGAATAATCCTTGCAGCAGCTTTAGTCCAAGTTTGGGGAGATCTGAGCTGCTCTAAGTTCAATCCTACCCTCTCTATTATTCTCCCAAGCTGAGCTTTGTCCCTGCATCCAGGCCAGGTTGCTGCTCCTGCCCTGGGAAGCTGCAGGGATCTCCTGGAGCTCTGGATGCCCAGCAGCTCCAGGACTCAGCAGCCTGGGGAGCTGCTTTGTGCTGCCCACAGATGTTATTCCAAAACCAAAACCTGCTGATCCCTCACCCTCTGCCCGAGCTGTCAGAGCCGGGTGCGCCCTGCCCTTCGCCCCTCTCCGTTTCCACCCCTCCTGCTCCTCTGAGCTGCCCTGTCGAGCGCAGAGCTTTGAGGAGATGGAAGTGCTGGGGAAGCGGTGGCAGCGGAGAGCTGTTTATTTGCTCTGCGGGTGCACAAGGCCCTGGACACATGGAAAAGACTCTTTGATTAACGTCGGCTTCCTCTTGGCACTGTTTGACGGAACAAGGCTGAGACACTCCATTTCAGTGAGCCTGTGTCGAGCAATGTGTATTAGAGAGTCCTCAATTTCACACGTGCTTACTCCTGAGTGAGTTTCGCATAAAAGGATTAAGGAGAGAGGAAGTGCAGAGGAAATGGGATGTTAGACACCTTGTTAAACGGGCTGTCAGGGTTTCTGGAGCGTTCATTCTAACTCTATTCCACTCTGCATAGAGGGCAGGCCATTACCCGGGGATCACAGGGGCCTCTTCGGCGCTGCGAGTCACGAATTACTTTTAAAAAGAAGAAAGCAAAAGCAGAGATGAAAATAGTAACGTGTGATTGTTGTCCTTGTTGTTGTGCTATTCTGGCAGATGTTTCTGCCCGGGGGGAATCTGGGATGCGATTTGCAGGAGCTGCAGGTAGCAAACCTTTGGCTGCCCTGCCCCAATTTAGTTCAGAGCATGGAAGATCGGCTGGGAGAAAAGCGGGAGAGGAAACCCTGGGGCAGATCAGGAGGGGAGATGCCCCAAGGAGAGACAGCAGCTCCCCTGTGCCCTGGTGTCTCCGCACAGAGGGATGCTCAGAAGGTTCTCCAGCTGGCGCTGGCCCAGAGGAGGTTTGGCACTGGGGTTTCCTGGCTGGGTGGCTCCATGCTGGGATGGGCTCTGGCAGGTGCAGCAGCGTGTCCCTGTGTTTTCCAGACCTCACCCCAGCCTGTGTGGCTTGGACAAGGTTTCCATGGAAAAAGGGAGTGTGGTTCCCAAAGCAGGATGCCTTTCCCGGGGGCAGAGCACTCCTGCCCGGCGTGGGATCTCACAGGGAGGCCGTCAGGGGAAGCGGGTGCTGCTGTTCGAGTCAGGTTTATCAGTAATGCAGCCTCACATCACCTTGTTTCCTGTAAGTCAGATCCGTTTTAAGAGCTGTGATGAAACAGAGCTTCAGAATCCACTCTATGAGCATCCAAATTAAAAGCTAAATAGGATGTAGCTTTCAGTTTGGCTGTATCTTCATACGTCAATGCTCATTATCCTCATATGTCAGCGCTGGGCAGCCCTCCCTGGCCAGCTCTGCTCCGTGCCGGGAGCAGGGACGGCCTCCTCCAGCTCTCATCCCGCTCAGCCCAGTGCTGCTGCTGGGAGCCAGGGGACAGTGGTGGGCCATGGCAGGAGAGCCACGTCTGTCACATCTTTCTGTTCCATCCTTTTGGGCCTGGGTTTTTATACAGAAACCCCTGGGATTTGCAGTCAGGAATAATTGGCCAGCACGGCCCAAGGGGCAGCAGCTTTTGCATGGTTTGTGGAGGGAGCAGCCAGATCCTGGTTCTCCATCCTCCTTCCCTCCCAAACCATCCTCGTTTCCCCCTCCTCACAGCTCTCTACAGCTCCACGTCAGGGTTTATCTGGGAGGAGGAAGGAGATGGGGGATTTGGGGCAGCAAAGAGGAGCTCTGACTCCAGCCGAGCCCCAAAAACTTTGGGAAGAGGCAGGAGTTTCACTCGTTCCACGTGGCTTCAGGAATAAGATACATTGATAAAAGGTGATGTTATGTACAGCATGTCAAAGCAGGAGGAATGGTAAAAACCCGTCAAGTGCCCCCCAAACTGCCCTTCCAGTGGGGAGAGGGGACAGCTCAGGCATGGGATATCCTTGGGATCCTCCAGCATCCCAGTGCTGCTCCCCACTGCAGCTGCCCCTGTGCTGTGCTCCCCAACAAAGAAACCTGTCAGGCTCCAGGCTGGGTAGGAAGACAGAAAGTCCGGATAAAATTATCATTCCTGACTTAAAACTGGTGGTGGGGAAGAAGCAAGTTTGGCCATAAATAATCCCACACCTGGCCTTTTAATTCAGTTATCTCCTGGTCGGGAAAGTCGGATCTGCCGTGTGCTGTGGTGGTGCCAAGTTAATTACTTGAAAATGAGTGCCTGGGGTTGGACCAAGAATTTCTCATCAGCATTCAGCTCCAGTGCCATGGCGCGAGGGAGAGCCCGGCGCATGCTCGGCAGGAGGATGAAAGGGAAGGGGAGCGGGGCACTGGGGGGTTTGCTTTTCTTCTGAAGAGCCTGGAGCTTGGGGTAATTGCAAAAGCCCTGAGCGTGGTGGACGCTGGGTTTGTGGGCGCTGGGTTTGTGGGTGCTGGGTTTGTGGACGCTGGGTTCGTGGATGCTGGGTTTATGGACGCTGGGTTTGTGGGTGCTGGGTTTATGGATGCTGGGTTTGTGGGCGCTGGGTTTGTGGACACTGCGTTCGTGGATGCTGGGTTTATGGACGCTGGGTTTGTGGGTGCTGGGTTTATGGACGCTGGGTTTGTAGGTGCTGGGTTTGTTGTCCTCAGGCTGAGTGTGGGATTGGTGTTACTGGGGCAAGGCTCATTTTTGGGGTGGAGCTGGAGGGTTTGGGGTCAGCAGAGCCAGAGAGGGGCTGAGGTGGGTGACAGCACCGTGAAAAGCAAGAAAGGGCAGCAGGTCCAAACCACACCACCAAGATGCTGCTTCTGGCCCCGGGTCTGGAAACCCCACTGCGGTGCCGTTTATAGGGCGCTTTTGCTGTGGGTTTGGGATCTGTGGGCCGGGGTGCTGCTCAAGCCACTGGCAAGGTGCAGCCCTGAGCTCGCCCACCCGGTACCATGGGGGCACCGTGCCCCTGCAGCCTGAGCCAGCCCCGGGCCAGCACGGCCGGGCGGGTGGGCTGCGAAACCCGGAGCCTCTCCCTCCCCCTCCCCGCCCCCGGCGCTCGCCGGCTGAATACAAATGTGGATATTACAGGGCAGAGAGGGAGGCGAGAAGGTGCAGCTCCAATACTAAATAGCTGGGGCCTTTAAGCCGTTTGGCCAGACCTTATCGTTAAAAAGGAGGAAAAAACCCGTCTCTATAGGATTCTTTGAGTCATTGCTTCTTATGTGTAAACAGAGGGCGGCAGCTTACACAGCAAACTCAGCCCGGAATAGCTTGAGGTGATTAACAGTTGTTTGATTCCTCGAAGATTTCCACATGCTTATGCCAATCCAACTGGGAAAGGCAGAATAAATATTTTGAAATATGCCCCTTCTTTTGTAAATTAGGCATGATGAGTGCTGCTTAACTGTTCAGCTCGGAGTTCCAGCGTGGGTTTTGTTCAGCAAAGAGCAGCAGAAGGGCAGCGCTGGCTGCCGGGAGCTGGGCCGGGGACAGAGGGTGGTGGTGCCCAGGAGCCCCCAGGCCAGGGCTGGTCACTCTGCCGTGGATGTTCCCTGGTGTCCCCGCAGTGATCCGGCAGCATCCTGCTTCCCGGCATGGCTGTCTCACCGTAATTCCCCCAAATCCCACTCCCCAGTGATTCGGGAGCCAGCCTTGGGAGACAATGTGTGTCTGTAAAGGGCAGCAGGTTTTGCCTCTGCCAGAAAAAGGTGCTCAGGTGAGCTGGGGCAGCTTAACCCCTGTGAGATACCTGGGGTGAAGGACATGGATGGATCCTGGAAAGGGCTGCTGGGAATTTGGGTTGGAGGGGTTGTTTGGGGTCACAGGCACACCAGAACAGGGAAATGGGAGAACTGGGATGGATGTGTCTGGCAGCAGGCACCTGCCTGGGCTGCTCCCTGTGCAGGAGGCCGTGGCGTGCAGCAGCTCTGCCCCCTTCCCCAAGATCCTTCCCAGCTGGTGCCTACCCAGGGCAGAAATTTACATTTTATATTTATGGTAAAAGAAAACTTTTTCTTTGAAATGAGTTCTGGCACCCACAGTTGCTTTTCTCTTTGTTTCTTCCCGAGTGCTGGGGTAGTAAACCACAAAGAAATACGGAATCACTCGAACCACTGAGGGGCTGCTGAGCAGTTGCTCTGTTCATTCCCATTACAGGCAAGGAGAAGAATATCTCAGATTCAGTCCCGGTTTTATAACAACACTTCCCAACCCACCTGGGGACCACAGAAGTGCTTGACATGCATTAATGAAACCACCAGTGCCACCTCTGATGGGACAGTTAGGTTTTATCTCCCCTTCGCACGTGGCCAGACTGGGAATCGCCTCCCTCAATGTCTCAGTTGGGATTTTAGCCAGTGACCAGCATGTGTTGGGGTCTCAAATTCAGGTACCCATCCTGATGTGCCTGAAAGAAACCTATTGCTATCCTTCATTTTGAGTTTAAAAGTTTTTGTTTTACCTCAAGCTTCCTTCTCCCAACAACCAACCCACTCCCAGCTTCCCTAAAATTGCACTTTCTTTGTGAAATCCACTCTCAAAAAAATCTCAGAACTTCTGGACCATACGGCAGCAGAAATATTAAGGCTGAAGGGAAGCACTTTATTTGCCAGATAAATAGGCTTGGTGACACTTTGGATATGTAGAAGGTGGTGAATAATTTCTTCTGCTTGGGCTATATATCCTTGGAGGACTCGATGAATTTTTCATTCTGGAAGATGTGTTCAGGTCATTAATTGCAGTTTGCCACAGGTCTGTTCCACTTTTGTCTGGGTAAAGCCTATCTCCTTCAACATACAACTCATTTACCCTTTGTAAGCTATGTAACATTTGCATTGTAAATTGGTTAGCTTAACTTAATACACGAGTAACCCCGGGAAACCTCTGCGAAGGATCTTCCGTGTGCTGGCAGAGAAGGCAGGGCCTTTTCCCGAGCCGGGGCTGGCCAGCCTGCCCTGGGGCTCGGGATTCTCCCTGCCCGCAGCCCGGGGCTCCTGCAGCATCTCAGCCCCCCAGCCGGAGCAAGCAGCGCCCTGTGCCGAGGGTTCCTCTGCTCGGAGCTGCACTGAATTCTGTTCCCCATCCGCTCCCAGCTCCCCCCGAGCTGCGCTGGGAGCCCGTGCCTGGGAATTGTCCCCTCAGCCCTGCAAAGTTGGTGCCTGCGGGCACTCGGGCCCGTCTGGCGCTTGGGCTCGTGCCCAGCCTTCAGTTTTGCTGGAGCTCTGCCCCAGGGCACGGGTGCCAAGAAATGATGGCTGGCGAGATGCAGGATGCTCCATCCGCTGTCCCAGCTCCCTGGGAAGGGCTCACAGAACCAGAGCATGGTTTGGGTTAAAAAACTCGTCTCGTCCCACCCCCTGTCATGGACAGGGACACCTCCCGCTATCCCAGGGTGCTCCAAGCCCCATCCAGCCTGGCCTGGGACACTTCCAGGGATGGGGCAGCCACAGCTTCCCTGTGCCAGTGCCTCACCATCCTCACGGAGAATTTATTCCTAATATCCAACCTAAACCTCTTTGTCAGTTTGAAGCCATTCTGCCTTGTCTTGTCACTCCATGCCCTTATCCAAAATCTCTCTCCAGGTCTGTTGGATCCCCTTTAGGTGTTCCCCAGGCACCAATCTCCCAACTCAGGCAGGGCTGCAGGCAGGATCCCTTGCACTGCCCCGTCCTGCCGCCTGCACTCCCAGCAGCCTCTATTTGCATAAAACAAACCCAAATAATTTAAGCTGCTCCAGTGCCGCGTGTCGCTAATTCCTCGGAGTGAGTGACATCTCTGGGGTTCCCACAAGCAGTGCAGAGAGGAGCAAGACACAATAAGTATAAATTGAGTGAACTCTGGAGATTGGAATAAGAGCTGTGAAATATTGCTCAGGGCCTGAGAAGCTCCTTCAACCCATTTTCCAAGCTACCTGAGGGACAGGGGCCGAGACTGACAGACGACAGCGCACGGGAGTCGGGAGCGGCTGAGCCAAACCTGCTGTCCCAGTACTTGTGGCCTCGTTGGAGGCAGGAAACTTCTGCAAGTTTCTTTTTGTGAGGTTTTCTGCCCCACTTTTTGAACTGAAGCAGTCTGGAGGAGTTCAGCCAGGCAGCAGAGCTTTAGGAATCTTTCCCTAGCGAGAGGAGACGCAGCAGCGGGGGGTGTTTGGCCCTCGGTCAGTGCACCAGCAGGACCACGGACCCCCAGCTCGAGGGTCCCTCCCGGCCCTGTGCCAGCCTGGCTGCCACCCCTGGGGAGAGATGGCTGTGCCCACAGGAGCTCAGTGCCACTGGCACTGCTCAGAGCAGGCTCTGCCTCCTCGCTTGGTCCCTGTCACAGGAGAGGAAGGAAAACCAGCCATGCAATGAGGCTTTGTCTCCTGGTTTCCCAAAGGGATCCCTCTGGATAAAAACTGTCCAGGAAAGCAGCTTTCCATTGCGCTTCTCTGTGGTGGCTTGGTGCTGCCCAGATGGCACTGGAGATGTCCTGCCTCTTTGCTCAAGAAAAAGTGATCCATTTGTATGTTTTTACCAGAAAAAAATCGTGTGAGAATTAGCATGGCCTCCCCCTCCCGTGGCAATCAGCACCTCTGCCTTCCGGGGAGCTTCCCCGAGCTTGGCACTGTTTTAATCTCCTCAGTAAGAGAAGATAAAAGAATGGAGCAGCTGATCCGATAGGCCCGGGGATAACGGTTGGCATTCTCTGCCTTCAGATAACAGCTTGGGCTGGGAAGGAAATCGTCTCTGCGGGAGGAGGTGTTGTGTACCGAGGCTGGAGCGAGGGCTGCGACCGCCCCGAGGCTGCGGCTCGCTGGGCTGGCCCCGGGCACCTCCTGCCTTGGCTTTGTGCTCCGCGAGGTCCCTCCTGTCGCCTCCCCCAGCAAGTGCCAGCCCCGACGGGAGGGGAGCCACCAAGGTGCGAAGTGGCCTTGCTGGTGACCCTGCCGTTCTCAGTTTGCTGAGGGAAGGGAGAGGATTTCCGTCCGGCACCAGCCACAGATGTGGGTTGGGAACTGCCGAGTCCCACCACCGCTTCCCTCAGAACCAGCCCCAGATGTGGGTTGGGAGCTGTCGGGTCCCACTACCCATTCCCTCAGACCCAGCCACAGATGTGGGGTGGCCCTGCCGGGCCCCCCCACGGCTTCCCTCAGAACCAGCCCCAGATGTGGGTTGGGAGCTGTCGGGTCCCACTACCCATTCCCTCAGACCCAGCCACAGATGTGGGGTGGCCCTGCCGGGCCCCCCCACGGCTTCCCTCAGAACCAGCCCCAGATGTGGGTTGGGAGCTGTCGGGTCCCACTACCCATTCCCTCAGAACCAGCCAGGCTTCTCTAGGAGCCGTTCTGTCCCTGCCTGTGGCTTCTCTCGCTGCAGTTAGAACTGGTCTCACCTGAAGCTGATCTAAAAGGTGCTTCCATCCCATCACTGCTCGAACCGGGGCTGCTTTGTTTCCACCCTCGCCATCCCAGGGACACAACCACGTCCCAGCTTCGTGCTCACAAATAGAATCCTCGTGGAATCAGTAGGGCTGGAAGAGACCTTTGAGATCATCAAGAAGCAGCAGAGGAAGAGACGGGAGCTGTCACCGTGGCCCCTCTCTCCCCTCTGCCTCCCTTCCCCTCTCCTCCAGCACGGCCCAAGCGGTGACAGCACAAACCCCGCTCCACAGCTCGGGTTGTAAGTCAGTGCAAATGAGTGTCACAGCTCCCACCCCTAAAATCTCTGAAATATGCGGCAAAGAGCAAACTTAATGAGTATCAGGGAGAGTCCATGGGGAGCTGTAATATTCTCAGTGTGTACAAATCACTGTTTAGGACGTCTCAGCCTGAGCGTCCTTGTTCACCTGGATCACTGCCGGTGCAGGAGGCTCAGCCACCGTGTGCTCGGCTGGGGCTGGAGATGGGCTCGGTTCCTGCCATAAAAACATGGGGAAAAGGGAGGATTTACTGCACCAAAGATCTCCTAAATAGCTGTTTTAAGTTCCTTTTCTTAACGTGAACCCTATGAGCATACAAAGGCTGGGGATGGCAGGGCAGCTGCCTTTGTTGCTTTAAATCTTTTACTGCCCTGCAAACCTGGGGTGAAAGAGGAGTCATATCTCTGAATATGAGATATTCTGAATTCAAAACCAGTAAAGACATATTGTGATTTCTAAAACTTGACATGATTACCTGCTTTGGCATCTAAGTTACCACCATCCTTTGCAGAGATGTGCAAATCACATCCCGGCAAAAATCTGGGAATTCATTTTTTGAGAGTCCTTTTCTCCTCAGTAATAGATAACTACTAAAATGCTCTGATCAGTCATTTCACTCAAGGATCCCAAAGCACTATGGAAATACAGATCAGATTCCTGGGACCTCTGTGATAACCACAGTTCCCTGCAAACCAAGGGCCAAAATTTAAAGAGTTCATCCCTGGAGCAGGCAGCAAGTCCCCATCCCAACCTTCATGGCTGAGCTGATGCCATCAAATCCATATTTGCCACGAAGAATAATATTCCAGGAGGACCCCTGGCCCGTGGTCCAGAGCTGTGTCTGCCTCCCCCCCTTGCTGCCCATCCATTGGATCTGTTACAGGACTGGGATGGGGAGCAGCGTCTGGAAGGTGGCGAGGAGGGGAGGCTATGTTAAGTAGTACCTTTTGCTGAATAAATCAGGGAGGTTGCCAGCAGCCTGCCACAGTAAATATGCATGTTAAATCAAATCAGATCTGCTGCAATAGGAAAGATTTAATGGTAGGGGTTTGTTTGCTCCCCACCATAAACACGGAGATGTGAGCACTTCATGGTGAGAACATCTGTGGACTGGGCAGGAGGTGTCAGGAGCTGGATCTCACATGCAAGGCTTCTCTTCTGTGGCCAATTAAACAAATTGCAGCAAAACAGCATTTTATTAGTATTTGCCCATAGCAGTCGCCTGCTGCAATAAATTTCCTTCAGGCACTCTGGAGAAAGGGGAGGGAAGGATTGGCAGGGAATGCTGGGGAGAGCTCACCGCGGCGCAGCCTCCGGGGCCGCGCCGTTCCAAAGTGCCTGTCTCCAAAAACAACTGCTCTGCTTTATCATAAACCTGGTGACTTATGAGCTGCTCTGCGGAGAGCCCTGCACAAATAATAATAATGAGGAGGAGGTGGGAGGCAGGGCTGCTTTCCCAAAGCAGTGGGACATACAGGTCTGGGAACACAGCTTATCCCAGTGCCTCTCTGCTCCCCTTCGGTTTAGTTACAGCTTAAATTCTTTTAGAATTCATCCTTGCCCGTTTACCCTGGGCCTATCTCACCCACTTATTCCCATGTGCTTCTCCTTTTAAGCACAAGTTTTGTCTCTTTTGCAGTTTCTTTCCTTTTATTATTATTGCTTTTAAGGGAGAGCTTGTCTTTATTTTTTTCCCACGCAAACGGGGGCTGCAAAGTCGGCCAAATCCATCCCCAGCATCGCTTTGCTGGCAGTTCCTGGGATTTCTCAGGTCTGAATATGCCAACACATTTCTTGGCTGAGGGCCTGGCACAGTTACAGGCAGGGGCTGATGTTTCTCAGTGTGGTATAGCCGAGGCACCTTCTGTGTCTTACAGTTTTTTGGATGATGGAGAGCTCGAGTGAGCAATAGATGTGATTTTTTCTTTTCCCCTTTCGCTTTTCTCTCTTTCCCTTTTCTATTCTCTTTGCTGGGCCAAAGCACCACCATCCAGTTGATGGATGCCCCATCCCCACTGATAACCAGCCCTCTCATCTCTCTCGCACTCCAAGGGAGGAAGCACTTCAGAGCAAGCCATCCTCTCCAGAGATGTCCTGGGACGATGGCAAGCACCAATAAATACCCCAAATCGCTGAGGTTACAGCAAACAGATGGCGTTCTGCTGCACAGGCACTCTCTGCCGGGGAAGTGCTGCAAGAAATGACCTATTTGTTGCTCGGTTATCTCCATATTTTACGTTGGAAGCACCATTCATATCTAAGTAGTGGCACCGTTATCCCGGGAATTCCTCATTTCCCGGCGCAGTTAGCGACAGCCTGCATTCCCAGCAGCCTCCTGTTGCAGTTTGCTCTTCCCCTTCCAGCTCTCCAGCGTGATCAGGTAAAGAGATAAATAACTCCACCTGCACTGCTGATTGAGAGCAAATTAATGTTCAGCAGTCACCTCCTTCCAAATACACTGCTTAAAACTGCCTCAAAATGTGGAGTTTTTCTTCGTTTCCTTTCTCAAGAACAACAAAATCAAGGCAGCAGGTTATTAGTGGACATTAATTATCTATTTTTAATGAATTAGCTGACCAGCCTGGCTGCTGATGGATTACACCTATGAAATTATATTGCTGTTGAAACACAAGATATGTTTAGATGGCATCAGCCTCTTGACTTAAGGATGGATTTGATTTATACTTCATTAACATAATTCCTAACACACCGCTTCTTTGGGAAAGAAAATTAGTGTCTAACCAGGAGCTAACAAGTTTAATGGCTTGCTTGAAGGAAAACATAAGCATTGACTGTGAATAAGCAACTAGAGGCATTAATATATTGTTGTTGTTGTTGTTGCTCTTGGGTTTATGAATCTATATTTGTAGGGAAACATTCCTGCAGTGCTGCTCTGGATAGATGTGGGAGGGTGGAATTTCCTCGTGTGTATCAGGCAGTTCCTCCACCAGCTGAGGAGGGAATGCTGGCGTTGGCCAGGCTGCTCAGGGTGCAGAATGGCCTTCCCAGTGCTTCCCAGTGACCTGTGGTGATGACTGGGAGGAGAGGCCACTCCAGCCTTCTCTTGGGTTTGGGTAACAGTGTCTGGACACTGCACATGGAGAGGGAGGCCTTGGGCTTCCGGACAAGACTCTCATTCATTTCCCTTTTGCAAATACTGGGTTTACTGCTGATTGCCTGCTCAAGTTTTCTATCACAGAAGGCTTAGTTAAATAGTTGGGAAGCTTCTATTCTTCTCTATTCCTCTCCTCTCAGAAAATGAATCATCTCTTTTTGTTTTTTAAATCTTAGCAGACAAACAGCATGAGAAATCCAAGCAGTCCAAGACATACAGGTTGGGTGCAGGAGTGAGATGAGCTCAGCCAGTGAGAGCACACCCTCAGAGGAATGAGAACTTGCAATACTGGGATGGAGAGGGACAGAGGGAGGAAAGCACTGAAACGGAAAGCACAGATCCTCCAGAACTTTGTGCTTTAAACTGTTCGTGCTTTTTAGTTTGTTGGTGATATTTTAGGGGGGTTTAATTGTGTTTTGTACCTGCCTGATCCAGAGGGCTCTTGCTCTGGAGGACCCTTCCACTCCCTGCCGGGGCCTGGCAGGTTCTCCTCCTGTTTGGCATCCTGACACCTTGGGCTGTGATTAATGAGGTGCTCTTCCCTGCGCCCTACGAATCCTTGTTAGATTTGGTGCTTATTAATTACAGCACAGCACCGTCAGCATGTTTAGAATTGGGGTCCCTGCTTTTCTAATTCCCTTCTTCTTTCACGTTCCTTTTTCCCCTGGTTCCCTCTCACCTGTGTCTCCTCCTGCTCGGGGCTCGCTGATGGATGAGCTTTCAGCAGCAGTGGATCCCACGCTGGCTGAGCCGAAGGTCAGCGCTGGGAATGGCTCCAGGAAAGGCAGCTGTTCAGCAATTCCCACCTCCGATCCAGTGTCCAGCTCCCTCCTCAGCCCCTAACCCCAAGCCAGCTCCCTCATTCGTGGCCAAGCCCAGGGCTTGTGTATCACCACTGTACCCTGCATCCCTCCTTGATTCCATAAAACCTTTTATCGCTCAGACTTAGTTCATCCTCCAAGTTAAAAAATCCATGCTCAGTGCTGAGCCCTGGGGTATCCTCAGGGAGAGGTCAGATTTTATCTGCAGTTGCTCTGCTGTTGTCAACGCTCCCATTCCTGTCCTCGCTGTTAGCTGGGTTGGAAGCAGGACAGTGCCTGGTTTGTATTTCTTCCTAATCCACCTTTATCTGAAAAAACCTGATCCCTGTGATGGGAAAAAGTGAGGACCTGAGGACAGCAATCAAAATACCGATGGTTTTAACTGGTACTTTAGCTGGGGCAGGTGCGGGTTGTGTGCTGGGCATGGGACAGCCGGTAAAGGACACGGTTTGGCCAGTGAAGGACGTGGTTTGGCCAGTGAAGGACATGGTTTGGCTAGTGAAGGACGTGGTTTGGCCAGTGAAGGACACTGTTTGGCTAGTGAAGGACGTGGTTTGGCTAGTGAAGTACAGTTTGACCAGCGAAGGAGGCAGTTTGGCCACTGCTGTGTAGTAGAGGCTCTGTGCGAGCTCTGCCTGTGCCGGTTCCAGCTCAGGCTCGGCCGTGGGCTGGGATTCGGGGTGGCCGCACCCGTGTGACAGGGAGTGGGCAGTGTCACCATCCCGGTGCGGGCTGGGGGGCTGTGGGAGGGTGGCAGTGCCAGCGGCCCCTGCGCTGTGCCCCGCGTGCCCCCCAGCAGCAGGGACAGGGGGCTCTGGGATTTACCTGTGGCTTCACCTCTCAGAGCATCCCAGACGTGATAACAAATGACACACACGTCCCTGCAGTCACTCACCTGATAAACCCCGGCAGGAAGGGGCAGGCACGATAACGATGCAAACACAGCCCCCTTACTGCGGCTTTAAAACTTTTCCCTGATAACAGGATTGCTGTTTTATTCCCAGTCACTGTTTAGCTCCTTTACATGACCGAGGTAAACACCACAGTAATTTATACTGTCCTCCCCGATCAGCTTCGTCCTCTTTTACATCTTGCCTTGCAAATAATAAGGCAGCCCACAAAGCCATTTGTTTCCTAATGACAGGGGTTTCCATAGTGAGCAGATTAAGGAGGAGGAGATTAGAAGATTATACACCAGGCAGGACTCGCAGGTTTATGGGGCTTTGGAGATCCAACGATTAATGCATTTCATAAATGAAACTTTCTTTGGTGACAGGGAGAATGGAGGGAACCGGGTGTTTTAATTGGCAAAATTTATTTAGCAATTTTCGTTGAGGATGTTTCAAGCACCCAGACAAGGTTTGTACATTGTACAATTCTCAGGTGCCGCTGCTCCGACGTTGATAAGGGTTGGTAGCTTTGCTCCATCAAATTTGCCGTGGATGAGCCCTGGATGAGCTCTGTGAGCTGTGCCTGCCCAGGCTGAGCCTGTGCCCTTTCTCCTAAGGGTGCCAGGGTGCTGGGCTGGCATTAATTGCTTTCTGTCTTCAGTGGAGGAAAGAGAAAATCTCCCTTTCCATCAGAGGAAGGAGCAGAGCTGCTTTTCCATGGGGGCTGTAGGTGCCAGACGTGGTGTTGTTATTTATGGTGGCACCATGATCACAACCCAGCGTCTTTGTGCTGGGCAAGGGGTGCCAGGGGATGTTCATGATCTAAAATACAGCAGGGGAGGAAATGGAGATAATGTCTGGGGCATGCATTGGGGCAAATATCTTCAGTGGAGGGACTAGGAGACTCAGGAAACCCCAAATCCACATAAATCCTGTGGCAAGCAGCATGGCTGCTAAGGGTGAGCACAGCAGTGTGTCGCTGTCCTGGAGCAGAGGGGTGCAAGTGGCCAAGGAGTGCTTGCAGAATGTTTCAATTCCGCACAGAGAATCCCAGGTTTGCGTCAGGAAGCTGAAAATGTAAAACCTGAAAAACTGTAGGAGGGACCCAAAATATCTTTTATAGCCTTTGGCCAAAAGAAACTGAAAAGGAAAAAAAATTGGGAAAGAAACTGTGACAGTGTTCTTCTCTTTAATTTTCTGATTAAAAAACAAAACAGCAGGAAAAGAAAAAGCACTTGCTTTCATTTTCTTGAAAACCCAATTTTCCACGAAAAGTAGGTTTCAATGGAAAATTTCCACCTCTCCCCTCTCCCTCGTGAATTGTTTCAGCGCTGGCCGCCCTCTCCCCATCAAAGCCCGTGAGAGCCACCTGGCTCCAAGGGCCGCCTCAGAGCTAGAGAAGGATGCAAGGAGCCATTTCCAACGACCCAGGAGGAGAATTCCTGCTTAGGTGCCTGGAGGAGGCTGTGGACACTTTGGGTTCTGGCCCACTGACCCACGTCCAGCCAGGCCGGGAGCTTGCCCGGGATGCTCCGCGGTGTCTGTGGCACCGGCACCCCCTGACACTGTGCTCCTGGCAGGGCTCGGGACCCAGGGCAGTGTCCTGGCCTTGCTGCGGCTGAGGAAATCCCGAGGCTCGGGGAAATCAGGGACTCGTTTGGCTTCAGCCCGGCTCCTCCTTGTGGAGTAACCTCCGAGCCGCTCTTCCTGCGGCGCCGGAGGTGCCACGCACCGGGCAGGGCTCGGGGCAGCTCTGGCAGCGCTGGGGACTGGGGCTGATTTGTTCTTCACCTGGTCACAGAGAAGCCACGGTTTCCACAACTTCTTCTGGAAACCCCCTGCTCTCTCCCTGGAGCTGGCTCCTGCAGTCAGTGCCTGCCTGTGCCAGGAGAGACTTTCTCCAAGACCATCCTTCTGCCTCCTTTCCAATTGCTGAAGTTGTTTTCAGACGAGTGTTGAGAGTTAACAATAAGGGCTTGAACCAAGCCAGGCCGGGCTTTTTTAAGCCAGGGTGAGTTGCCATCCAGGCGCAGGGGGAGCCTGGGCTCCAGAGTAGGGGCTGCAGTCGTCCTTCCAAGACGACTCAATCAACTTTGGCTCCTGGAACAATCCCCCAGCCCTGCCAAAAGGGACAATGGAGACAGGACTCCAGAACCACGGGGCTGGGGGAGCCCTGTCAGCCTGGATTACAGGAATGCTTAAGAGTTAATTCAATTACAATTTGCTATGCTGCCAGTTCACACGAAGCTGCAACATCTGTGGAGGGAAGGAGGGCTGGGGGGAGCTGGCCAGGGAGGTGCTGTCCTGCCTCTGCGGCTGGGATCTCCACCTGCTCTCCAGCAGGGCTGCACTGCAGCCAAGGAGAGAAGCACAACATGAATGAAAAGAGCCTTATTGCTGATGCAATAGTATCTGGGGCTATTGGTTTTAGTTTTAAAAATCTTCAAGTGGAACAGGAGCTGAGTGGGGGCAGCGGTTTGCTCCAGGTCCCAGGAACTAACTGGCACATCAGGTAAAGTTCAGCAGTGCCAATTTATAAAATAATTTTTAAAAAATATGCTAGAAAAATATTTTAATGGGCATTCTGCATTTTCTTTAAGCCCTTGAGACTCAGTTTTTAAAAACTTTCCTCCATGACCACTGGTTGTGTACGTATATCAAAATTTTCTTATTTTCCCTCAAATCCGTGAGCAGGAGCTTTAGGAAACTTGCCAGACTCTCACAAGGGGACCATGGTTTGGAATTCCATAGGCAGGGTTGTTGTGTCTCCGTATCCCAGGATTTCACTGCTTTCAAGGCAGAGGGCTCTGGGTTTGTAGGTCTTTTGAATCTGTCTGCCAGTCTCTCTGATTTTTCTTTCTGTTTTCCTGCTTGCAGCCAAATTATTAAAGGCTGAGAGCAGGAGCTTCACTCCAGACAAGTGCAGGCACATGCTCACAACCTGAGGAGTAGCAGGCGAACACTTCTGCGGTAATAAGCTCCATGCTGTGCTCAAAAAGGGCACTTAATTTTTCATTCTTAAATGCTGTGATGTTCTTGTCTTCCGGCTTCACCAAAACTCCTCCATGGAGATGGATGGGCCATGCAGAACACAGTTATCAGAAAGATTAAGCCAGGACTTGTCATTTTTTATATCAGCGAGCAGTCAGGTTGACGAGTGATGTCCTCTTAGCTCCTGGGATGCGTCCGGCACCTTTAGTGCCAGTAGTAAAAAGGACTATAAAAAATACCATAGAAGAAAGGGTAATGATGAAATTTAACTGCTCCCTAGCACACACCTGGGGTCTAGTAATCTGGAAATGGGGGGTTCAGGTGCTTCATCTTTTACTGCCTTGTCCTTGTCTGTAAGTTTAAGGTCCTTCCGCTGAACCGTGACATATTGTGGTCACTGCAAAGAGCCAGTCCTTGGCCCCTGGGCAGCCCGGGCAGACAGGCAGGGCCAGCTCAGTGCAGGCAGGGGATGCTGAGCACTCCTGCCGCCAGCCAGCCAGAGGAAGAGGTGCTCAGCTTGGGGGGCTTCACCCCAAACTGGGACATTGGCACTGGGGACATCCTCGTGCAGCTTCCTCCCTCTCACTCGCTCCTTGTATCGGCCAAGGGAGCGCGGTCAGACCCGGTGGGTGCTGCCAGCTCTGCCAGGGGACCCAGGGTGGCACAGACACCTGGGCAGGTGAGTCCCTCTCCCTGCCTGAGGCAGCATCTTGCAAAGGCCATGGAGGTAACTGCATGTGCTGTACATACCCAGTCAGCATTACTTTATCATATCTCAGGACTGCAGCCCGTCCCGGTGTTATTAATCTAAGAAACAACTGATACTAAATGATCATGCTACATTAAATTTATAGACCCTTGCATATAGCTGCTATTGATCTTTTCTCAAGCATCATAAATATGTGATGGAGTGTGTATGGCAATGCTTTCCCCCCTCTCCATTAAAGGTGGTTAAACTTTTCATCTCTGGGGCGGAAATGGGCGATGGCTCTCTGCGGGCAGGGGCAGCCCGGCCAGATCATTTGTATTTTAATTACTGGGATGTGGAGAACGTTTCAGCAGAACAGGAGGGAAGAGCTATTGCCTTCCCTAACTTGCCTCTTTTCCTCTCCTTGCCCGGGATCTGTCACTTTTCCTTACCCATCTCCTGTCTCCAAAGGGATGCGGTGGTATGATTGCTTTTAATCCCGCATTCCCAATCCTGCCCCGCTGCTTAGGGCACCAGCAGCACGTCAGAGCAGGGGGATCATTTACAGGAACCCAGCCAGGGCTTGTCTTGGATTCAGGAGAGCAGATTTCTCACACACAGGTGCTGTCCAGCACCTCCGAGGCTTTTCTGCAGTGTCCAGCGTGTGCCACCCCCGGGTGACACGCCAAGGGACACCGCACCCTGCCCGGCCCCGAGGGGCACGGGCTGCGCGGGGGGCTGGGACAAGGACACCCGGGGGAAACACCCGGACCCCGGGTACTGCTGATACAACCGGAAAGGGAGATTTGCAAATCATCCTTCGGCATAGCCTGGAACAACTTATATCCTAGAGCCATCTAGGGGCGAAATCCCGGCTCCATGGAGCCGAGGGGAGCGGTGCCGGTGGGTTCAGAGGGGTCAGCGCTGGAGAAGAAGTGAGGCTGGCACTCTCATATGACCTCGTGGGTCCCCCAAACTCGTGCTGAACGATCGGTACAGTGAATATCTGTCTGTTAGTGCTTCTGCTCTGGCACTGGGCAGCAGCAGCACTCGGAGCAGGGGCTCTGCCAAGTCTGTGCTGAACAAAGGCCCTGGAAAATCAGCTGAAAATCTTTCGGCTTTCTTGCTTCTGCTGATAATTTGTGATGTTTTTCAAGTGCACATCAAGAAGTTGGTGCTTGAAAGAGCCCTGACAGGACGAAAGGTACAAAGCCCAGGGTCTGTATTGAAAAGGATGGGTAAAGAATGTCTGTAAGTTTAGAAACAAAAGCGATGCTTGACTGAGCCCCCCTGTGCAAGGCCAGGAAACTCCCAGGCCGTGCCGGGCAGGGCAGGGCAGGGGGCAGCAGGGGCTGTGCCTGCCCCGTGCCTGGCTCTCACTCCCAGTAAGTCATGCCCAGCTGCTCTCTGCTGCCTCTCCTGCCCCTTTGGCTCCTTTCCCTGCAAATTCCCCAGGAGCCTGAGCTCGGATTCGGAGACATCCCACAGCTCTATTGCTCTGCTCGTGCCTCAGTTCCCTTCTGAACAACGGGGCAGTGACGCCTCTGCAGAGGAGCTGAGAGCACAGATGAGGGGCCGGGGGACCCTGGGCCAGGCGGTGCCACCAGTGTGCCCAGTGTCCTCCTGAAAATGAGTTCCACTTGTGGTGGCAGAGAGGGGATAGCTGGTGAGCCACACAATACCCTCAGTCTAAATTATTCCTCCTCCTCCTCCACAAATGTCATAGCAGAGATTAGCCATCATGTGTCCTTAAGTATCCCATTTATCCCAAATGACTCTGAGCATGTTAACTGCATTTAGATTAAAATGAGCCTTTATACCCTCAGCATCTTCCCGGGCTGGCCCAGCCCCTGCCTGGCCCTGATTCCCCGTTACAGAGCTGAGGATGTGGGGATACCTGGGAGCACAGCACTGCCACAGCAATTCCATTTTCCCACATAAACATTTTTCTCCCTACTGTTCCAGGACAACTTTAATCCCTACAAAATTATCTTGATTTTTGATTTGCCAGTCATGGATTCCTTTTCAATTAACCTCCAAAAGCACCAATTAAAGAGAATAGTGCCATGATCACGTAAGAATAGGCTATGCCAAACCCTCTGGAACTGTTTTAGCACCAAAAATTAATGATGAAGGTCAAAAGCAGGTTGCAAGGCAGAGTTAGCTTTGAATGGGAAACCCCTGAATTAATGTAAGCACGAGCCCAGAAAGTCTTCGGAAAATTTGAGGTAGATTTAATTAAGCTCCTAATTATACAAGTTTGTCTCTGATAAATAGTTTCAAATGTGCTGGAGTCTCAGTTTGAAGGCAAAATCTGCATATCGAGCCCCAGCATCTTCCTTGGCTTTGTGACTCCCTCCAGGGGGGAATTGCTGGTTCCCACTGGTCCCAGTCCAGCTCCCCAGTCCGAACACCAGCCAGAGGGCAGAATCAATCCCCGTCCATCCCAGCGAGCTCCCACCTCCCACCATCCAGCTCCCAAACTGACCTGAGGCCAGCTGGGGATCACCACCACGGCACGGGGTGGCTCCCAAAGGCCATCGGGCCTCAGGGAAGCCTCGTCCCTGTTCCCCATCCCTTCCCTGCCGCCCATCCCTTGACTCCCGAGCCGCGGTGAGCGGGGACGCCGCTGCTGGAGGGCACAGATGGGCGCTGGCCACGGCAGCGCTCTGCTGGCATGGCCGAGTCACCTGCGCTGCAGCGGGGCAGGGAGAGGCCGCTGGGATAGCGGAGCATGACAGAACTTGGAGGAGCTTGCACTGCTTTTCTCCTCTCGTTAACGTCCCCCGGGGCCCGCGGTCTCTTTAGTACTAACACAGTAACGAAGGCCACAGCCTATTAATTGCAGTGACAATGATAAAGGAAGAGTCAGAAGCAGCTATTTGTCTTTCATGTAACCTCGTGCATCATCACAAGATAAATGAAAACTCATTTTCTGCTTTGATTCAGTCTAATTTTTCAGGGCCCCCGAGGCAGGTTACAGGAACTGTGTCGCTTCATCCCCATAAAAGTGCCGGCCCCGGGGTTCAGGGGTCAGGGAAAGTGCACTGCCGGGAGCGCCTGGCTCTCCCCAGCCTCCCAGGGGTGACGTAAAAGCGGGAAGGGGTCTGCTGCTCATCATCATTAAATCCCCATTGGAAGGCGTTGTCCGGGCCCTGATGGATGAGCCACGTGGCAAAGGGACTCCCAGTCCCCAGCACCCCTGGTCACCTTCCCTGGGGACCTCGGCCAGGCCTGGGTTGTCCCCCCGTGTCCTTACAAACAGGGCAGGGGAAGTCTGGGGAAGGATTTCGGGGAGAACACCTCATCCCAGCCATCTACCCAAAATTACTGTTCCCAAGGATGTGGGGGGCTTGGGATGGAGAGTGGGATGGTGCTTTGAGGTCATCGATACTTTGAGAGAAAAGCACACTCAGCGTGCTCCAATTGTGCTGTGACCTGCTTAGCAAGGACTTGTCATTCCAGAACTTCAGTATTGGTGCAAAGGGAGCAAAATGCCCCAAAATTATATCAGCAGCTGTCCCCGTCTCTCATCCAGCAGCCTTGTCCAGCTTTCCTGCCATTTCATGTCCCCTGTTCTCCCAGGACATCTCCTGTGGGAGCACAGAGCCTTGAAGCTTCGTCTCGTTGGCCTCGAGGGATTGCTCCAGGCTCGGAGCACCCTGTTTATCCTGAGTTTGGCTGGGTCAGGCCCTCACTTTGTACAAAGGCTGGTCCAGGCTGGGAAGGTGTCTGAGAGCTGGGCAGGAAGGTTTGCCAGAGATATGGAGTAAAATACCTCATTGAGGCAGAGAAAAATTTAAAAAGAAAAAGAGAAAAGTGGCAAGTTTTGCAGGGAATTAGCCCATTCTAATCCAGAGGAATCAAACCCCCATCACACAAACCAGCCATGCCTCTCCTGAAAATTTTAGTGTCAACAGTGTACAGTACATTAACTTGATTAATCAGAATATAATCTTGCTGCGTGCTGCACTGCTGTCTTCCCCAGCCATCCCCAAAACAGCTTTCCCCTTTTGCACTACGTAACACACGTTTCCCTCCCGGTACCAGGGGAGCTGAAAATAGCCTCAGCCTTGGCCCTGCTGGCCCAGGGCTCGCGGTGGCACGGACAGGGGCTCCCATATGTCCAGGTTTCCCAGGCTGGAAGTTCTGCCCAGCCAGGATTCATGGCCGCTGGCCCTGTGCCCGGATTTCCGGACATCCGTCAGCCCACTCGGAGCGGCAGCTCCCACCGAGCGCTCGGATGTCGGGACAAGGCTCCAGAGCGGCTCCCTCGGAGGCTGGGAGTGACAAATCCCGGTTAGAGAGGGGGAAAGCAGCTGAAGGGAGGGCGATGGGGGCTGTTCCCCCCCGAACCCCCAGCCCAACACGGGCCAGGCTGCTGCTCCTTCCCAGGCACTGCTGGGCTGCTCCCCCAGGCCTGGAGCCCGGCAGGGCTCTGCCATGCAAACAGCCCCGCGTTTTAACTCACAATATCATTTGCTTCCTAAATGCTGGATAAGAAAATATCACCAGGGCTTTTCCCTAGTGCTGATTTACTGGTGTCTGCTCCAGCTGAGGCCAGCGAGAAGCCTAATCTGGGGGAGATTTGAATGTTATTGGCATTCATGAATTTTTGCTTTGTTACTGTTTTGACTTTTTTTTTAAAGGCAAAAACAAAACTTTGAAAAATTTTAAACTCAGCTGGGAGTATTTCATAGCCTGGGATTTGGGGACAGCAACTGAGCAGTTGGGTTGGAGCTTCTCCCTGTGGTGTGGGCACATCCCTGTCCTGGAATGGGGCACTTCCAGCAGTTCCCTCTGCAATTCCTGCCCCGAGGCTCCATCAGGATTTGCAAACTCAAGTTATCTAACAGTTGTGTCCTCCATGAGAGGTGCTTTAAGGACGTCAGCTCATTGCTCAGCTGAGATGCTGAAATGATGACTGGCAGGTGCCCTTCAGGGCAAATCCCCCTGGAGCAGGAGCTCACCTGCAGGAAGCCCCAGTTTTGTCCAGGTGAAAATCTATCCCTGCCAAAACCGAGGCGTTCCTCTGGGGCTGGGATGTCTCTCATCCATCTCCTGGGCAGAAAAGCTCTGGTTTTCTCCCGGAGCCTCGTATCCAGCCCCACAAAGGGGTGTGCAGGGAGATTTCCAGGAGGTTGTAGGTCTGGTCAGGAGGAGGAGCAGAGCCGGGGCAGTCCGAGCTTCCCTGGCTTCCTCCATCCCCACGTTGTGCTGGTGGGACATGAGAGGAGCAGCGAGGGGGGTTTGTTTCTGTCAAAGCCCACAAACAGTTTTAAGAAGAAAGCCTGATTTCCCACACCGGCATTTCCTGAGGGGATTGTGTTTCATTTGGAGGACTTTTGGCTTTGCTTTTCACCCTTTTGAAGTTAGTTATTATCAGGGTTCTGCGGTTCCTTAATTATTCTCCTCAGAAGCACAGAGAAAGAGGCATTTTTCATCTGAAAATAAGGCAAGAGTCGTTGTTATTTGGCTTTTCTCCTTTGTAACTTTTATTTAAAGAAACAGAGAGAGAAGTGGGGCAGCAAAAAGGGACTTAGAGAGCGAAATGAGAAATTAAGACCAAATAAACACAAATTCTTCGGCAGCAGGATAGGAAATGTGTATTTCTCTTCCATTTCTCGTGTTCATGAGGGAGGGGGGAAGGCTTTGCTAACACATTCAAATGAATTTGATATTCAATCAATGAAGATTAACTTGCCCAAGGTAAGATGGTTTTTACATTCATAAGGAAGTCAAATACGATTATGCATATGAGGAAATTATACAGAGATGAGTAGAGTATAATGTATGATAATTATTTGAAAGGATATACTTACACACTGATTAGCATATCTTGAAGACCAGACAGAGATGGAAGAATAGAAGGTAAAGAGATTCCTCAAGATGAACAAACTGTATAAAACTCTCTCCCCAAAAATCATAGAAGTTGGTTAGAAATAGCATTTTCTTACAGATGGCAACCTTAAAAAAAAATCCCTCACAAGTTCACCTCTTGATTAGAAATATTTTTTAAAATTATTCAAATCAAGCATGTGAAACTTGGCTGAGAATATCCCTCTGCAGAGGAAGGATGGACACAAAGACATGAAAGGGGAAGGCCAGCAGGACATGCACGTGCCTTTCCCAGTGTCGGAGCACACGTTGTGAGCCGCCTCTGCCACCAGAACGAAACTGCAGGAATGGTTTTCCCAAGGGCAGGCAGGTCCAGCTGTGCCAAAATCCAGCACCATTGGCTCCGTCAGTGTCACGTTGGCTGAGAATGGCCGGGCCCTGCACTTTGGCATGGCTTGGCTTTTCCTTCCTGGCTGGCGTGATGGGAGAACAGCATTCCCATCTTTCCAGAGCCAAAATATTTCTCCGTTCTCAAAAACAGAAAGAAAAAAAATCTGTCCTCCGAATACATCAGCGAGACCCTCGGTGCGTGGATGTGTGGAGAGAGCAGCTGAGGAGGGGTTTGTGTTAAATACAGGAGAAATACTGGAGCTGCTTCAGCGAGGGCAAAGCAATGAGCTTGGCCCTGTGAGGGAGCACCAGGAGCTCCCGTGGCTTCGAGGATCCTACAGCAGGAGGGATTCTGCAGAGGCAAGGGGACCTTTGAACCCTCCCACCTGTCTAGGGCAAGGCAGGAAGGTGTGTCCTGGAATGAGAATATTCCCGTGCTGGGGGGTGTTGTTTAGTGGCGGGTGATGTACAGCTCTGCTCGGCTGAGGCTGTTTGGGGTAGGCAGTGCTTGCCTCTGGGAGGGGATGATCCACACCTTGTGGGACAGTGGGAGATGCTCCGATGGTGTTTGGGATCTGGGGGCCGGTGGATGTTTAGTTGCAGAACCCAGAGAGCATTTGAGAAATTGTGGGTGCTGTGGGAGGTGGGCTAGGGACTGGCAGTGGCAGATTGCTCCAGCGCCGTGGTGGTTCAGCCTCCCAGAGCAGAATCCCATGGACATGGAGGGGCTTCTCCCCTGGCAGCCAGCAGGACAGGCAGGACAGGCAGGACAGGCAGGACAGGCAGGACAGGCGGGACAGGCAGGACAGGCAGGATAAGCAGGACAGGCAGGACAGGCAGGATAAGTGGGACAGGCAGGACAGGCAGGATAGGCGGGACAGGCGGGACAGGCAGGATAGGCAGGACAGGGAGGACAGGCGGGACAGGCAGGACAGCCAGTCCTCCCTGACGTGGGGACACAGCAGCCACACCATCGCAGGGGTCCCCCTCCTCCGAGTCACCCGTTCCCACAGACCCGCGGTCCCTCGGTTCAGGAGGGGTTTGTACTGCAGCAGGAGCAGCAGGTCCTGAGCATCCTTAGCCAGGGCTGTGCTCCCCCCTCCAGGTGTGTGGGCTGCTGTGACTGCTGCATTTTGGGCCGTACCTGCCGTGTGGTGACAGCTGAGGCTTGAACAGAAATCCCCGGCTGCTGCTCTCCAGCACCAAACTTGTTTGGGGAGCTTCAAAGAGGTGCTTTCCTGCACTTTTATCAGTGTCTGGTGAGACGGAGCCGGGTGTTTCAGGGCACAGGTGCACTGGGAGGTGTCCCGGCGCTGCGGGGACTGTGGCACCCCGAGACGAAAGGCAGCACATGGGGACGGGCAGCGCAGTCAGCTGGCGCCCGTCCCAGCCCGGCATCTGCCCCGGCGGCGGCAGAGCCACCACAAAGGCCGGGAGGGATTGCAGCCAAGGCAGGGGGCGGGGAGGGAGGGAAAGGTGATTTTATAGAACTTGAATACATTTGTCTGGCAGACATTTCCTGGATCCTGCTTCGGCTTTTAAGAGCGGCACTGTAAATTCATCAACACCACATGATTTTGTCAATTCTGACAGCTAACTTCAATGTTACGACAAATCTGGCCCCAGAGGATATTAAGCAAAGACGCATGAGCCTATAATTTTCTGCTTCCACGTGTGAGATGCTATAATGATCAAAAGAAAATGACTTTCTAACTACCACATCTCTTTGTGCTGTTTTCTCCATGCCTGCTGCACTAATTGAATCACCCCAGAGCCACTGTATCAATTCTAACTTCTGTATTAGGATTTAATCAGGCATGTGGACAGACCAGCTTGGAGAGGTGAGGGGCCTTTGTGAGGTGCCCATCTGCCTCTGACATTAAAGCCGCTTCCATTCAATGCTGAGCAACTTCGGGGAAATCAGGGATGGCCAGGGAAGCGATGGCAGATTAGCTGGGACACGGCTGGGATGCTCGCCGCGGAGCCGGCAGGAGCTGGGGAGGGCTCCGCGGGCACGCGGATTTATCACAGCACCCAGAGGCCGGCTCGCCTGGGAAAAAGTGGGAAATTGGTGCCGGAGGTTTGCTGGGAGCTCAGCCGGGTGTGCCGCGCCGTGCTGCGCTCCCTCCCGGGCGGGCAGACCCGGCTGTCATGAAATCAGAGCGAGGGGCGGCCGCGGGGCTCCGCCGGGAAGGGCAGGGAAAGGAAAGGGGTGGAGAGTGCCGGGCTCCGAGACAATGTCCCCGGAGCCGCCGACAGACGGTGTCTGCAAGGGTTTGTTCCCCCAACTGCCGCGGCAGCTGCGGGGCTTCTGCCACTGGGCTCTGCGTGCCATGCTGTGCCACCCCGTGCCGTGCCAGCCCGTGCTGTGCCACCCCGTGCCGTGCCACACCGTGCTGTGCCACACCGTGCTGTGCCACACTGTGCTGTGCCACACTGTGCTGTGCCACACCGTGCCGTGCCACACCGTGCTGTGCCACGCCGTGCCGTGCCACGCTGTGCTGTGCCACACCGTGCTGTGCCACACTGTGCTGTGCCACACCGTGCTACGCCATGCCGTGCTGTGCCACCCCGTGCCGTGCCACACCGTGCTGTGCCACACCGTGCCGTGCCACACCGTGCCGTGCCACACTGTGCTGTGCCACACCGTGCCGTGCCACACCGTGCCGTGCCAGGGCCTCTGCCCGCTCCTGCCCCGCCAGAAGCGGGGCTGTGGCAGCCCTGGCACCGCACGGTGCGGGTGAGAGCCGCGGGCGTTGCCGTGGGAAGGGGCAGGGCAGCAGGTGCAGTGCTGGGGTGCTCCGGTGAGCCCCGTCCTCATCCCCCCGCAGTTCCCGCTTTGGTGGGCAGGCAGGGCCTGGCAGAGGAGCACATAAACATCCGTTTTTTCACCTAAATAAAGAGGCAGGAGCGTGCTCCCTGCAGATTTGCCCTGCGTGGTGCTGTTCTGGCTGTTGCAGGAAGGGGTTTGCTCTTCAAGGCACCACGGGTGGGATGGTGGGAGCCATCCGGGGGTTGGGTACCTGCTGGAAGTCAGGCAGCCTCCCTAAATCACAGTATCAGGGCATCACATCATCAGAGCCAGCTGTGGAATGGGAATTACGGAGTGGGAATTGTGGGGTGGGAGTCAGGCCTGTGCAGTTCCCTGTCAATGTTCTGGCTCTGGGCCTTTTCCCATGATGTGATAAGGGGCAGGATGGCTGGGCCTGGGACGGGATCACCTGGCACTGAGCAGGTGGCACAGGACACTTCACCCGTCACATCCCTTCACGGGGCTCTTCTCAGCCGTGGGATCCCAGGTGCAGATAAGCAGGAGTGTTGGAACCTGGGGTGCTGGGTCTGCAGGGGGACATGGCCAGAGCTGTCCCCCTCCTCCCCCCCACCCTGCTCAGCTTCCAAAGCCCGCTGGAAGCCTCTCACAAAACGGGGGCTTAACTACCTGATTAAATCTCCCCAGCCAAAGCCGTGCAGGCACTAATTTGAGGTTGGTTCCCAAATTGGGGATTGTGTTGTTACTTTATTTAAAATGCACCGATGAATAGAGGCAGGGAAGGAGGAGGGTGATTATATCTGCCTGCTCGGGATTGAGGAGAAAAGAGCGGAGAGTCCCAGAGCCCAGAAACATCAAAGCCAGAACAAAAACCCCCTTTCTTTGAGAGCTGAAAACCTTCTGCTCCTGAAAGGGGCTTTAAGTGGTGGCTCTTCGTAGTTCTTTTACGCCAACAGCTTTTCTGCTTGTAAAAGGGCAGCTTTGAGGACAGGGACAAGCCCTGGCTAAAGGGTGGGCTGGAGGGAGAGGAGGGATGTCCATGAGCTGGGAGAGGGCCTCGGGAACCGAGGAGAACGGAATGGGAATCGCAGCCAGGTTTTTTTGGAATTAACCAGCATGAAATTGAGCCCAAACGCTCGTCCCTGGGACGACACGAGCAGTTCATTCCCGGGGCCGTCGGGGAACGTCGGAGGAGGGGAGCAGGATAAAGAAAGAGCTCCACGCTCGGCTGGCTCGGGGTGCAGATGGAGCAGAGGCGCTGCCGGCCCCGCTCCTCCTCCCCGGGCCCTGCCCGCTCCCCGGCTGGAACAGAAAGGCCATAAAGGGAGGCTGAGAGAGCCATCACTTGCCGCTGCCCTGAATGACAGGCCCTTGAGTGAGGCACCATATGCCGGCTCATGCCTCCCGATCCCGAGTTTTGTCAGCGGGCGCTGGCTGCACAAATTGGCACAATTCAGCTCTCGAGCTCCTCAGCTGGTCTCCACACCCCACTTGACATGGCAGCGACCTCTCCTTTGTGGGCCCCGGGGAGAGGGGAGGAGGGACCCCGGCGTGGGGGCAGATGAATCGCAGGCTGCTCCCCCTCGCACTGAGACAGCCCTCGGAGCAGGGGAGGGGGGGAACAGGGAGCAAAGGTGCCCAATTAAATGCACATTTATAGCCAATGCCGAGTAAACAGTTGATTGCATATGGGGGAGGCAAAGCGGTGCCTGGGCACCAGCACCAGCTCCGTCCTGTGTGCCAGACACGCCAAAATGCCATGGAAAACATCATCACTGCTTGATTCTTTTCTTTAATCATCCCAGTCCGAGGGGCTGGCGAGGAAGGGGCTCTTTGCTCTCATGTCTGGGCTTCTTTGTGAAAGTACTCTGCAGGAAGCAGATCCTTTTATTAAAAACCCCAGTGTTTCGCGATAGAAAAACTTTCAGCAGCAAAAAAATTACTTCTCTTTCTGGTCCAGCTTTGTTCAACACAACGCTGAGCCAAATCCCCTCCTTCTGCATGAGCCCCTTGCTGCCAACTTGCACCTACGAGTGTGTAGCTGCTGTAGCATGAAGTGGTGTTTAAAGCCTCCCCAGACTGAGAATGCAAGAGGTTTGTTTGTTTGTTTGTTTGTTTGTTTGGTGGCTGAAGAGCAAAGCATTTTGGCCCATTCACACTGCTCCCCTTCCCTGCTCCCATCCCTGCTCGGCCCAGGCACGGCTCCGGGCACGTCGATCTGGTGACGGCCAGGTGATGCTGCAGTGCTGGCAGGGAAGGATTTTCCATTCCAGCTGCTCCTGCCATCTGGGGAAATCAAACAGGGGGCATTGGATCAGCTGGTCGCATTAAAAAACGTGAAACTTGTTTCAGCTGAGTTGTCTAATAGATTCAGCGCAAGGTAGATCAGCCACTGTTTTTCCTTTGGAAAGGAAACAGTTTTTAATCTGTTATACAATGGGAATGCCCCACGGGGGCTGATAAGTCTTGTCATTTAATTATCCTTCAGGCTCCTGTGTGTTGGTTAAAAACTCTCTTCATTTGGTTCTTTGCCGTATTGTCCGTGTCTATCCAGTGTGGCAGGGTGATAACTCCAAGGAAATATAAGTTTGGAGAGGAGGAAGGGGCTTGGCAGGGCTGGGTGGGTGCAAGGGGCTGTTCCTGCCTTGGCGTCTCCATCGGGGCAATGGGAGAGCAGGAGGCTTCCCTTTGGAAGGGTCTCCTGACAGGAGAGGGGCTGTGGGTGCCAGGGTGGGTCAGCATCACCCTGGGTCAGCTCCAGAGAGAGCATTTTGGATGCCTGGGTCTGGATTTCTGGCCTCCTCTTGGAAATCATGTGCAATGCCCTCTGCAGAGCAACCACCTGCACTGGGCTCTCCACAGAGAGCACACACCCCAGACAGGACAGGCTTTCACTTTTGCACAGAAACACCCAAAAATGTGACCAGCAATGGCAGCGCTGGCAGAAGGATGAGCGGGGGTGCAGGGAGGTACCGGCGGCTGGACTGGGTGCACTGGGAGGGACGGGGAGAGCTGGAGCAGGGAGGGACCGGCACAGCTGCGACTCCCACACGCTCCTGCCTGCACGGGGCTGGCTGCCAGCAGCTCCCTGGCAGCGGCTCCAAGGGGAGCCAGGCAGGGAAAGCGAGGAGAGGGGGCTGCAAGTGTCGGGTTCAGCAGCCAGCGAAGCGCTGGTGCGCTCGAGAGGGATGCTCGGCCTGGGGAATCGCCCTGCCCGTGCTCCGGGTGGGATGAGCAGGTTTTACCCTCCAGCCCAGCCAGCCCTGGAGCTGTGACCCTTCTGGCACCAGGGAGGGAGCAGGAGCCAGGCTGCAGCTCCGGCTGGACCCATCCGGGGAGGGAAAGGCCTTGGCCCCGCTGCCTTTGCAGCGCTTGGTGTTTGGCTCAGACAAAGGCTGTTGCTACATTCGTGGCATCTGTTAACAGACTACTGCTGTCATTAACTGCAACCAGGCATCTGCTGCTCCAGCCCAGCACGGAACAGATGCCAGTTTGGAGCAGTGGGGGCAGGGAAACCCCGAAGCTCCAATATTTCACTTTTCTACCAACGGCCCTTCCCAGTTGGCAGCGGTTGCACCCCGACAGCCACAATGCTCAGACAGCTCTGCCCCTCCTGCAGCCCCCTCCCCACATCCCTGCCCCGAGCACTCCTGCTCCGCTCCCCCCGGCTCCGGCTGCAGCTCCAGCGCCTTCCCCCTGGCATGGATCCTTCACATGGCTCCGTGCAAATCCCTGAGAGCTTTGGGCATGTGCTGCTCAGTGTTGGCACAATCTGAAAACCACGGAGCCGGCATCACCCTGTGCCAGGCTGGGAGAAGGGACAGCTCTGGAGAGCGAGGGCTGCCCCGGGGGCCAGGACGGTGTCCAGCCCCTCAGCCCCTCAGCTTTTAGGTGATACTTAAACCTGAATTACAATAATAGTAATGGTAATAATAATAATAGTATTGATAATGATAATGTAAAAGGAATAGTATGAAGGCTTTTTCACTTTCAGGTTTTCTAAGTGTGTTCTGGGATGGATGAGGAGAAAAGGGGAAAAGTGCTTGTCCTGTGGGGTTTTCCCCCTAATGTCATACAAATGGGAAGATGAGGACCCTGTGCTGATGGGTAATGAGACAATATCAATGTGATGTGTTGTTAGCACCGTACCAAATAGGCTTTTAATTTTCTGGGGAGGTGTGGTGCCTCTCTGCAGTGCCAGCATCAATCATCGTCACCAGGGCCAGGTCCCGACTCTCCCAGGGGCCTTTCATTGTAAAGGATTCCCTGTCCCTCTGACTGGGGGCTGTTCTACCTCCGTGGCGATGCCTCTCGCAGACTAATTGCTGATTTGTTCTTCTTATGATGATAGAACTTGTGTCACCACAAAATAGAACATTAGGATAAAGTCTTTAGAGTGGCTGTGCAGCTGGAAAACTCATTTACAGTCCCTTCTGGTAAAAAAAAAACAAACCAAAACCACAGTGTTGGTAGCAAAGACATTGCTGGTGCCATTCATGGTTGGGAATGAAGGTGGGTTTGGTCAGAAGCTGCTCAATACCCACTTTGTGTGACCACTTCCTCGCATATATCTGCTGCTTTTCTCCCAAATCTTTGTAACTGACTCTTCCTTTGGTTTGCTCTGGCTCCTTGGAGAATTTCTTTTGCTGGGAGCGGAGGCTCTGCTCACACAGACGGGAAAATCCTTTCCTGCCTTGCGATTCCTGATCCTCGAGTTCCTCAGCTCTGGCCCAGCTCTCCTTGCCCACTGCAGGTCACATGTACCAGGACATTTGTTCTGCTCCTGAAGTGTCAGGGACACAGGGACGTTAAGGTGACGTGCTGTCACTGTATTCCAATGGGAATGGCCCCTGTCTTCCGTGGGGGCCATTGGAAATCGGGTCCTGATGCCTTTGGAGCCCATTTCCCAAAGCACTTTAGTGTGTAAGATCCAGTCCCATGGAAAAGGAGGGGGTTTGGGCTCTGAGGGCACACTCAGGGAGTTTGGGAAGCACAGGAATGCCCAAGGTGGAGTGCTGGGCACACTGATGCTGTACAGCATCACTCCCAGGGTACACTGATGTCACCTCAGCTGCTGCTCCCTCAAAATAAGGAACATTTGGGAGTGATGAGGTTGCTCGGGGGTTAAATCCCTTTTTCCTGCAAAGTGGTGCTGGGGTGAGGGGGAGCACCCACCCTTCAGACCCCCAGCTCTGCATCCCCATCACCCTCCCTGCTCATGGCTGGCACTGGGGCAGGGGGAGAAGGCAAAATAAGGGAAAAAATGTTTGTCTGAGAAGCTACTTGGGGGGAAAAAGTATCGTTAAAAAAAGAAGGTGGCCAAGCGGTGGCTGCGGCCCCTTCCCCAGATGCAATCCCACTCCTGTAATTTCTGGGGGAATTGGTTCATCTTGGGTGCAGATATATTTGTGTCAAGGTGCAGCTGCACAGATAGCCTGACTCTATGCATAGTAAGAGGCTTTCAGAGAGAGAGGTTATGCCCAGAGCAAGGCCTTATCAGAGCAAGCTGCCTGCCATTTATCTGCTTCCCTATCAAATATGAAAACAGGCCTCAATCTGCTGCTTCTATTTTCCTTGTGAAGGCTATGGGTGGAATAATAATTTAGGCCAGTTTTTTTGTTTCCAGCGCCAACCTTCTGCCAAACTCGGCTCTTCCCAACTTCCCCAGGCTGGCACTGGCAGTTCATGGGAAACTAGCCGAGCCCAAACCTTCAGGGAGCGGGGTCTCTGCTCCCTTGGGGGGTTTGTGTTGTTATGCTCGGGGCCGGTGCGATATCTGCTGCTCAGCAGTTTGATAGCACTGTAATTACCCATTATTTGTATCACAGTAGCCCCTAGAGGCCTCGCCGGGGCCCGGTCCCTGTGGGATGGCACGGGGTGGTGCAGCCCTCACCCCATGGCACATGCCCCCCGCCCTTCCCCTGCACGGCTTTTCCGTGAGCTCCCACGGCCCCAGGACGCCTTGTCCTGCTCCATGCCGGGTGCAGGATGTGGGGTGACCCCGAGGGCGTTGGGTGGCACCCCCTGTGCCAGGCCTGAGGCAGCTCCCCAGCCTGGGGTGGCAGTGGGAGAGGAAAGTGTCAGGACAAAACCCCAGCCCTGGCCCTGCTGCTGCCTCCTGCCCGTCCTGCAGGGCCTCCCCGCGGCCGTAATAAGGCCTGAAAAGCCTCTGCTTACATTTTTAATTCCATATCTGTGTCTAACTGCTGATGCTAAACTCCAATCCCACAGCTTCTGAGGGCAATGCGATCCACATGTTAATATTTTAAGCCAGCCACTAATATTTTTATGTGGGAAATTGAGATTTTCTACGGTTGCTGGATAAGCAGGCCATTTCTCCACGCTGGAGTAGGAAAACTGTAGCTGGGGAAAACATTATTATCCATATTTGTATTTCTCGTGGCTGCCATCCCGTGCCGGGAGGGATGGGGTGCCCTGGCCTGTCACTCGTCCTGCTGCCCCAGTGCCACTGGGATGGCATCAGAGTGGGGTTTTATTTATTTATGCTCTAAGAAAGTGGCTGCTTCTCCTCAGAGCCATCTTTGAATGCTTTGTATTTTTAAATACCCGAGTGCAGAAACCTATTTATAAAACTCAGGTTCCTTTTGACAGGCACAGAGAGGATGCTGTGGCCAGGGCTGCTACAAACCCGGGGAAAAATCAAAGTGGAAATAAGGGGAACTCCAAAGACATTTAGCCAAAATACACAGGGATAATTTTTTTCTCAATCACAATTTTTCAGCTTCTAAAGAAACAAAAGCTGTGAGTGTTCAGTAAACTGGAACTCATGGTGCTGGAGGAGGCAGGAGATGGAGTTGGCTCTCTTGGGGCATCCTCCCTCCTCGCCATCCACCTTCACCAACCTGCTCCTTGGACGTGAGGTGCCATGACAAAACATTTTAGGATAAGAACTTATGGAAATTCTCTCCTTAGAGTGGCCTCTTTCTGCTGCCAAACGTTGAAAGCAGTTCTTGGGTTTTGAGCACGTTAGAGATGAAGGTGGACAAACACTGAGGCAGTATCTTTGCAGCAGTTAAATGTGTGGTTTGTGTGCATGGGCCTCGAGAAGCGCTGGACATCCTGCCCTGGTATGGATTACTGTGAGAGAACCTGCCAGGCCCACATCATTGTTTCAGACAAGTCCATGATGCAAATTGGCAGCCAAAGCACTGAGCAGTCAATACAGATTAGAATTAAGTCTCTCCTCTTGTCCACGAGCAGGGGCCCCGCATTGATCCGATCGCCCACGCCAGGAACCTGTGCCTTGCCCAAGGTGTGGGGAGGGAGCAGAGCCTGGCCCAGCTGGGCCGGGGCCATCGCTTGGCTCCCTCCTGGTGCTTGCCCCAGCACCCACAGGAGCCTCTCCCGGCCAGGCAGGCACCGCTTAAAAACTCCGGGCAGGGGAGCACAGAGGGGCCAACGCTGTGCTTTAACTCAGGTTGAAGATTAAACTCACATCTAAACCTGTCCTGCCCCGGGGCCTCTTTCAGCTATGCTAGAGCTGGCAGAAACACCCAGCAGTATTTTCCTTTCGTCTCCCATCGTTCTCCAAGGTGTCCCCACTCACACCCTGCTTTGCCTTTTCCCCCAGTGATCACATCAGTGGGATTTTTGCCTTCACGGAAGGGGGGCCAGGATTTGTTCCTGCAGAACAGCCAGAGGTGCTTGGAGGGTGTCCATGCATTGCTGCCAGCACAGGAAGGGTTTGCAGGAGGGGATGCACCTTCCTGAGGGACCAGCCCCCATGTGAGCAATGCCCATTCTGGGGGGTTCAACCCACAGCCAGCCCATCGTGCAACGTAGGCTCTCCAACAACTGCTTGAATGCGTAAGAATAATGAGCACATTGACAGAAATCAGTTTGTGCCTCCTGATTTCTCTCAGAGAATGAAAGGTGATTTTTGTGGGGTCCTTCATGTCCTGTGGGAGCTTTGCCTGGCTCTGGTTTCAGCTGCAGTTCAGCATTTGCCTCTTCCCACACTGCCGGCAAATGCACCCTGCACCGGGACACCCCCGTGCCCACCCTGCTTCAGGTGCCACTGGAAAGCAAACCAGTCGTGTTTGGTGTTTGTGGAAGCACAGCTGGGATGTGACATCAGCCCTGTTTGTTCAGCAGGGGGGTAAAGGGATGGGGCTTAACGATTTCTGTGGAGGATGCGGGGTGTCCTGGAAGGCCGTGATAGCAGATTTCCTCATGCTGCAGAATTACCCCAGAAATGCAAATATCTCTATCAGTCAGGATCCAGAGCAGCAAACCCACAGCCCCGAGTGACCCCCAGCCCTCCTGCTCACAATCTCGACCTCTGGGGCATTTTCTTCTCCAAATAATTTATTAGATAGAGGCTGCACGAAATAATCTGTCTTTGTTTTTTCCCATTTGCGTTCTCATGCAAATGAATTCCCACGAACTTTTAGTTTCTTTATTTCCCAATTATCATGCAAAACTCATCTCTCTGAACTGTATCTCCTCTTCTCCACTTTTTTCCTTCTCCCTGAGGAAATCCCCTCTGTTACGGCCAAGGGCAAAGCTGTTTCTGCATGAGGCCACAAGCCATTCTCACCGCAGTGGGGTCTGTGGGGTGGGGAGCTGTCAGCCCCTGCTCACTGAGAAAACAGGGTTAAAAGACTTCCACAAATGTCTACAAGGGCTCCTCAGGAGCCAGGTCAGGTCCAGCCTAAAAGCAAGATTAAGCTTCAGAGCTGAACTCGGTGAAACATCTGGACTTAAACCAGTAGGGATGGGGTACTTGGGGCTCTGGCAGAGCTGGGTTTCATTTACAGACTGAGGTTCTGGGCACCCCGTGGCGTCCTTGCTCTTCCCCACTCAGCATCAGCCTTGCCTCTAACCTGAAACTTGATTTTCTCAGCCCAAAATTGCAGCCAGAGAGCCTCATCGCCTTCATGGGGGTCTGTGTGTGCTGTGACTTGTGGGCATCACTGAAAGTTTTGGGGGTGAAAATGGAAAATACCAAATCCCTGTTCCTTTCGTGGTTCATAAAAGCAATCTGTATTGTGGTTTTTAGCTGGGTTTTTTCCCGTGAGGTGTTCCTGGTGCTTGGGGCTGGACGCTCCTGCTTTTCATAGAAGCACAGAATGGTTTGGGTTGGAAGGGACCCCAAAGATCCTCTCATTCCAACCCTCCTGCTTGCCTCTGACCAGGATTATTCCATGCTGGCAGCCAGGCTGCCCTCCCTGCCCTTCTGCTGGCCAAGTTGTCCCCATTCACCCCCTCTGGGAATCAACTACCTGGATAGGGCAAGAAAAGTCGGGAAAAGCCCACAAGCAGCAATGTTGTGCACGTAGAGCTGAACCTTGGGAGAGCCCCCGGCAGCAGGGTGGCCTTTGTTCCTCTCCCTCGCCCCGCAGAGCCTCCCCTCTCCCCGCCAGCCTTTGAATTTTTATGCCGGTGCCTTTCTTTGCATTGACCAGAGTTTATCACATATCTCTGGTTGGGATCCTGCCTAGCTTAGCATAAGACAAAAATGGGGAGGGGGGGGGGAAATCGGCTGAATAATAGGACGGATTTGTAGCAGCTGAGGATTTGCATTCAAATGTTCGCCAGCCTCCTCTGAGCTCGAGTTTTATCATGTCTTTACAGCCAACAGCTTGTTTATGAATAAAAAATGTGGCATGAAACCAGAGGAGTGAGTTGTCTTTGTTTTGTCAAGTGTGCTGAGACAAAATGCTCGCTCCTCACAAGTCTTCACTTCATACAAGTCTGGTGGGACGGGGGCAGCTGGCCACGGGCTGCTACCTGCGCGTTGCCATGGCCGGGGGCACCCGGGCACCCTCCATATGCATGAGCCCCGTGTGGGACCCGCCGAGGCACAGCAGCCCCCGCTTTGACAGGCAGCCACTTTATTAACTCATTAAGCTCATCTTGTTCCTTTAAATGCGGTATAATTACAAATAAAGCTGTCACACTTTGTTTGCAGTTATATAATTTAGCTAAGTGCCGCTGCGACCTGGGCTGCCAGGCGGGGAGGGAGGGGAGAGCCGGGGCTGCCGCAGGGGAAGAGCCGGGCAAGTTTGGGGCCGTCCTTAGTGTGGATTTGGCAGGTCTGGGTCGGGGTCTGGATGCCAAGCAAGGGTGCGATGGCACCATCGGCTCTGGTGTGTGGGCACAAGGAGCATCCATCCATCCATCCATCCATCCCTACATCCATCCCTACATCCATCCATCCCTACATCCATCCATCC
>VWPU01008011.1:7767-19886 GCA_013398955.1 Callaeas wilsoni | reverse complement strand
TCCATCCCTCCCTCCATCCCTCCCTCCATCCCGCCTCCCTTGGTGCTGCTGTGGCAGAGGGAGTGCAGCAGCAGGGGAGCCCCGGGGGTGCCGTGGCCCTGCGTTGGGAATGGTTCCCTCATTTGCAGTTAGCAAAGCTCTGGCACCATGATTCCATGGAACGGGAATGTCGCCGGCCTTTCCCCAGCCCCGTGCGGGAGGAGCAGCGCCGGGAGCGGGGCGGGATGGCGCGTCCCCACCTCTGGCTCCAGCCGGAATGCAGAGCAGGGCTGGAGCATCATTGGTAGTCAGGGCACAGCGCCGGGAAGGCCGCGGGCTGGGAAGCGGAGCGGGAGAGGGGAGGAGAAGCGGAGGAGGCGATGGCATTCAGGGAGCGGCGGAACGGAGGCATGGGGGAGAGACGGGGAGGGAAACTTGGAAGGGAAATGCTGCGAGCCCTCTGTCTGCCTCCGGCGGGGGAGGCGTGAAAGGCATCTGCCACTTCCCAGTGTTGGGAAAACACTGCATGGAATGGGAATGGGGGCTTAGTGACGGGGAGGGAGTGATGCACAGCGATGATCTGGAGGAGCTGGCAGAGCTGATGGAGGGTGTATCCCACTGGAAAGCATTTGGCTTGTTGAAGAAAAGACATTTTTGTGTTATTGCCCTCCTTTTTGGAGTGACGGGAGGAAAGGATAAACGGTATAGAGGTGAGAATAAGCAAAAATTATGCAAAGAGGCTTTTGAACACCTGATTGGGATGCAACCGCTTTCCGTGTTGGAAAAGGAGGTCTCCTTCAGCCACAGTCCTGGCACAGGCCTCTTCCGCTGGCTTGGCTTTTGTGCTCCATGTCTGTTCACCAAAGTGCCTTTGGAAAGGGGATAGTACTGCACTGGGTAGGGAAAAACAGAGGGATCAGCTTTGGGAGAGAGTCCAGCCACAAACACTTAGGTGAGGTTGATAGAAGATGCATTCACGTGAAAGCATCCCTGACTTCTCTGCTCCCAACAGACCTTCCCAGGCTCTGGGGAAGGAGCAGAAATCCTCCTGTCTGCTCGTGGAGGTGGCAGGGAAGGTCTGGCCCAGCACTGTGGTGTCCCCAGGAGCTTGGCTCTGCCTCCCCTGGAGCTGCAGGATGAGGCTCAGCATCCGCAAAAATGCAGGCCGGTATCTCCCCAAGGGCTGAACAAAGCAGCACCTGATTAAGGTCCCAAACGCCTTCGGGCCTGCTGCTAATCCTGCTCTGATGGCATCAAAGTTTGATGGGATGGTCCTGGTGGCTGATTCCTTCCTGGAAGGAAGAGCCCCTTTGGAGCTGGAGCGGGATCTACAGTCCCAGGGCATCCACCTGGGATGGAGCCCAAGCAGGAGCGTGGCACAGAGGGACAGGGAAAGTGGCACAGAGGGACAGGGAGTGTGGCACAGAGGGACAGGGAGTGTGGCACAGAGGGACAGGGAATGTGGCACAGAGGGACAGGGAGTGTGGCACAGAGGGACAGGGAATGTGGCACAGAGGGACAGGGAGTGTGGCACAGAGGGACAGGGAATGTGGCACAGAGGGACAGGGAGTGTGGCACAGAGGGACAGGGAATGTGGCACAGAGGGACAGGGAGTGTGGCACAGAGGGACAGGGAATGTGGCACAGAGGGACAGGGAGTGTGGCACAGAGGGACAGGGAATGTGGCACAGAGGGACAGGGAGTGTGGCACAGAGGGACAGGGAATGTGGCACAGAGGGACAGGGAGTGTGGCACAGAGGGACAGGGAAAGTGGCACAGAGGGACAGGGAGTGTGGCACAGAGGGACAGGGAATGTGGCACAGAGGGACAGGGAGTGTGGCACAGAGGGACATGGAAGGTGGCACAGAGGGACAGGGAGTGTGGCACAGAGGGACATGGAAGGTGGCACAGGCTGACAGGGAGTGTGGCACAGCCCCGGGGCAGGAGCCAGCCCTGGCACGTCCCACTCACCTCCTCATGGCACAGCTGCCCTTCCTTGGGCGGGGCTGGGACAAAACCTGCCCTCATCCCAGTGGCACCAGTGAGGTCCTGCTCCGGCTGGGACATGTCCTGGAGCCGAGGCTGGCATTTGTCACCCAGCACACTCTGCAGCGAAGAGCAGCTCCTCGCAGGGAAACAATGGGCTGCGAGTCATTTTCCTGCTTGCTGCAGAAACTCCTCTAAGGCCGTGTCCTAGATTTAGCTCAGGTTCTGATAAGGCTGAGAGAGATAAGTCCCAGATTGTACTGCTGTGCCCAACAGACTGGTTACATCGTGCTTGATGACACTTCAGCCCCGTTGTCATGACCCCATATAATCCGGCATCCTGGACCATCTGACACACATTTACACTTAACATTTTGTTAGAGACTCTATAAATGAGATCTCTTTGACCTTCAATCCTTGGCTAATTGCTAGTTTCATGTACAAGACCAGCCTAATTTTACGTGATAATTACCTGGAAGTGGCAATACATATGGCATTGCATGTTTGAAATGTCAGAACTGGAAAAATATCAAGTGGCTGGAGTCTTAGGCAAATGGAGGGAGTGGAAGGGTCAGCACAATATACTTTACTGCTCAGCTGATGGAGGAAGAGCATATATCACTGCAATCCCCAGTAAATAGGATACATCGTAATAAATCCCGTGCATAATGTTTGTTGAAGGGGGTTGTATGGGCAGAGGGATGCTGAGGCTGTCGTAAAACAAAAAGAGATGTTAAATTTGCAAGCATTTAAGTCATTTCCTCAACTGGTTTCTTTTCACCAAGGAATCCCCACTCGGGATTATTGTCAAATATTCCTGAATTTCTCACAGCCTGTTGGTACAAATGTGATCACCTCCCACCTGGTAAGGGGTCAGAAGCCACAGTGGGCCAGAGCTGAGGATGCATTTGGGGGAAATTTGAGGGGGGTTTACGTGGCTGAGCAGTGCCTGGTGAGGAAGGGATGGGGTGGTGGGGAGCAGCAGGTGGGCAGCATCCCAAAAACATCCAAGCCTTGGAAGGACCCACCTGGAGCAGCAGCAGTGTCCCAGGTCCTCCCTGGCTGCTGCTCTGCCTTGATGGAAATGTGATTATTCCTCTTGTTTGCTTACCGGGGTGTAACCACCAAACAATGTCGTGTCCCTTATTTGGGTTTAATTAATTGCTTGATAAGATTATCATTAATGAAAATAAATTAAAATCACTTCAGTAATTATTTCACTGTAAACATTATTGACAACGCTTCCTAAATACTGTAAACTCCGATTTAAAGCCCTGGTTAGGAGTCCTGGGTCGTGGGATCACTGTAATTAGAGGTGGAGCTGGGATTGGATTATTGAGCACATCCTCACGGAGGGGCAGGTTGTGCGTCCATATATATAAATACATATATATGTGTGTGTGTGTTTATGTGTGTGTATTTTGTTGACATTTTTAGCCTATCAGCTTTCTGATTCCACTTTAAATATCTCAGTGATGCTTCTCTTCTATTAAAATCATGAAAAATACATTTTTGGGTTCTCAGAAATCCCCTCTGATTGCCGTTGTCTGAAATTTCACAGCCCATTTTTAGACACTCGATCCTGGTTTTTCCCCAAGGGGCTCTGTGCTGGTCCTGCTCCATGTCCAGCCTGGGGACAGGGATTTTAACATTCCTGAATTCCAGAAAAGATATGGGGATGCAGCTCCATCAGCGCTTCCCCTCTGCGTCTGTCTCAGAAAATATACAGCTCTTGGAGTCGTGGAAAAAGCGCAGCCGTAAATCCTTCTGTTCCTGCCACGGCGTTGTTCTGGGATGGCCTTTGGGGACAAAGGGAGGGGTTTGGGTCGTGAGCCTGTTCCCAAAGATCTACAGCTCCTGGATGCGTGTTGGGCTCTTTTGGGGCATCCCAGAAGAATGGGATTAGGGCTGCAGCATCCTTCCCCATCCCTTTTCCATCCTCTACCCTCTCTCGGGCAGTCTGTGATATAATAGTGAAAATACTCGCTGGAAAGGGGCCTCAAACCCTGTGTTTTAATTACAGCCCTCAAATTACGGGGTGAGTTTGCAATTAGAGGCAGAGCTAATCGTGTGTCCCCACCCTGTGCAGGGAATGTTGGTAGGAGCTGGGAATGGACAGCACATGGACACGGCCCCACACAATCCCTTCCGCCGGCACCTCGGGCTTCCCTCTCTGCCAACAAATCCCAGTTTGAGACAAACAACAAAATCCTGGGAATTCACAGCGCATCTTCTCCCTGCCGTGTCTCAACCCCGGCCTCTGTTTTCTCCAGTTTAGAAGCTAATCCTGTTAAAACATGTAAATTGGGAAACAGATCCAGTGTCAGCCCAGACCAGTCTCCTCCCAGGTGTTTGTTGGGATTAAGCACTGCACTTCTCCATCCTCCTACACAAACTGATAAGCAGTTGTTTATCAGATGATAAAATGGTAAACAGCAGAGTAAAGAGGTGGGTGATAATTTCAGTGCAAAAGCTCTAGGAGAACAAGAGGTGTTTGAACTCCGGCCTCCTGTGATCACCTCGGCCGCGTGTGGACATCCCCAGGTTGCTCATCTCCGCTGTCAGAGCAGACAAATCCCATATTTCCATCATCCCCTGGCATGAGTGGCCTTGGGGGCTGTCCTGGCAGCCCACTGGCGATCCCTGGGTGGCAAAGGCAGGGCCGTGAAGGACGTGTGAAATTTCCCTAAAATTTCTTTAGGGAAATGCCATTATCGGGCACTGTCTTATTTTTGTTTGCTTGTGAATTGGCAGAGAGCGGCTTGTGCGGGACGGGCCCTGCGCTCACCTTCCCCGCCGGCATTCCCGAGGGTCTGGCAAAGTCAGCGATGTCCCAGGGGGCCCGGGGGGATGTGGGCCGTGTGCTGGCAGTGGGGCTGGATTTACGGGTCGCTGTGCTGTGCTTTGGGGTGTCTTTGCCGTGAAGTGCCGCCGGCTGCTGACCCTGGCGTTCCCCCCTCGGGAGCTTCATCCCCCGCTCCGGGCTGCAGGCACCCACAGCCGCGGGAGCAGCGGGATCTCACCCCGCAGGCACTTTGCCGTGCTCCTGCGCAGCTCCAGGTGTCGCGGGGTGGATGTGCGTGGCAGAGAGCGGGGCTGAGCCGTGCGGAGCGGCCCCGGGCCCCGTGCGGACCCCGGCATCGCGCTGACCCGCATTCCCGGATCCAGTGGCTGCTCCTGCTGCGGGGACAGGGGCTCTCCCACCCGCCTGCCCCGAGGGCCGTGCACAGCCAGGAGCCAGCTCAGCGCCTGGCCAGGGCTTTGGGCCGAGCTCTCGGGGAGTTTTGCCGAGTTTTCCCCGCTCTGGAGCCCCGGTTGGCACGGGGCAGCGGTGCCTCGGTTCTCCTGCAGGCCCACGGAGACCAGGAGAGCCCCCGGCAGCGGCCGGGGCTGCTCAGGCCGGGCCCTTCCCTCCTCCGGGAGCGGTCACTGCTCTGCCCCGTGCACCGGCGTGGTGGGAGGCGGTGGGCCCGGGTCCCGCAACAAATGTGGGAGTCCCTGATGGGCACAGGCAGAAAAGTGATGGTTTAACTTTGGTTCCGAAGGCCAGGGACCCCCTAACACAGACCTGCTTGCCAGGAGGTGCCGAGCACCGCTGTGGCCACAAATGTTGGGGTTTGCGTTTTGGGCAGCCCCGACCCATTTTGGATTCACAGAACCACAAAATCCTTAAGGTTGGAAAAGACCTCCAAGATCACCAAGTCCAACCTTTGACCACGTCCCACCTACTCACTAAACCACATCACAAAGGGCCACATCTGCGTGATTTTTGAGCACTTCCAGGCTGCATTTCCTGTCCTGGCTGCCCGGTGCTGGGGTGGGCTGGCGGTGGGGTGGGAGCCCAGCGTTCCCAGTGTGTCCAGCACAGCTGGCAGGGCAGCCCCCAGGTGCTGCCTCCTGTGTTATCCTCAAAACGTGCATCATATTTTGTGCTGACTTAATACAACATGGATAGTTGTACTTTCCAAGTAGCTGGCAACCCTTAATCAATGTTAATTGGCTCTAATTAGCATATGTTAATTAATGATATTTACTACAAATTAAAGGTATGAGTGCTCCCAGAGGGTTTCCTGTTCATCCAATTAGTGCCAATTAGTTGCAATTAACACGTGTAAATGAGATGCCATTGAACCCAAAACAAACAGCACAGAGTCTGCTGTACGCGCTGGCAGTTGAACTTGAGGGAGGCGAGGGGAGAGGGGCTGCAGAGAGCTCTTAAATACCTGCAAGGTCTCTAACATCTATTTAAGCTCTCTCATTACGGCTCGTTTTGTCTTTCACTCCGGGGGCAGCAAGTTGGAGGAAAGCTGACCTGGGTAAAAGCCCTTGGCAGAGTAAACGGGACGTGGCTTTGTCCTGTGGGGCTGGGACAGGGACACGGCGCTGGTTTAGGAAAAGTCCCAGCTGTGTGTTTGCACCTTGCGCTGGGCAGGGGGACGTGCGGCCCCAAAACTGAGGGTGGAGGGGCTCCACAGAGGCTCCGGTGCAGCTGTGGCACAGGAGAAGCCCAGGGCTGTCCCACAGGTCCCCCGTGATCTCAACCAGCTTCCCAATCTCCTCTTGTTATTTATTCCTGGATGGCCTTCAGCTCCATCACCAAAAGTGGCACTTTCAGCACTGCTCTGCTCGGTTTTTTGACCTGGAGGGAAGCACATCCACAAAAGTTTCCTGCCCTGGGCCTCGATTGCACAGGCAGCCTGGCAGGAGGCAGAACAAATTGTCATAATTGTGTTTAATTAAAAAGCGTAAATGGATTATCTTCAGGTAAGGATGATTTATTTAACTAATCAGTCTGATCACGGGGAATGTGCAGTCTGGAGATGGAAATCATTGGGGGGAAATGGGTAATTCCTTTTCTCATCAGTGCCAGAGTGTGGCAGGGTTTTAGCACAAAATCCATCCTGGAGAGAGGGGCCAAGGTGGGAACTTCATCCCCAGGGATGTTTCTGAACATCCTCTCACGCAGGGCTCTTGCACTGAAGTTCTTCTTTTCCTTTTATTTTGTGTTTTCAGATGAAAACAGCTGCCTGGTCCCCCTTTTCACAGTTTGCCACACACCATGGGCTTGGTACCGGGTGCTGTGGTCACACCACCCCTCGATGTGTGCATCCCAGGGGCTGGGGAGGGGAACCCAGGCTGGCAGAGCTGGCAGTGCCACCCCAGCCGTCCCTGCGGCGTGGGGGACACAGTTGGGACGCTGAGCCCAGGGCCAGGCTCCATAAACACCAAACGAGCATAATTAATTGACCATCTGCCTGAAAAGCCAAGAATAAGGTGGCACTGAGATGTGACTGCCGTGTGAGGAGCCTCCAGGATATCCCTGGAAGCGGAGTGCTCTGGGCAGTGGTTCTAACTCAGACATCCTGAGCTGCCCCTTGGGTTTATGTGAGTGCTCTCTGGTTTTGGGAGGCGGAGATGCTCCGAGGCAGGATGCAGAGCCTGGAGCTGGGGGCTTTGTCCAGGATTAAAATCCAAGGGAAGGTGCCAAGCAGCCCCTGCTCTTCCACAGAAGTGTCTTTGCAGCCCCCACTCCTCACCTAAGCCCAGAACAACTCCCTTGTTGTGGTTGTGTGTTTGGGGAATTATTTGAAACCATCACAACATGAGCTGGGAAATAAGGCACCTGTGGTGTTTTCTGTTATTCCTAAGAAAATTCTCCTTGTGTTTAATAGGTGATGTTTAATAAAAATGAAAATGAGCTTATCCTGAGCAGGCATGCACGCCAAAAGCTGGCATTTAAATTAGAAATTATGATTTAATAACTTGTCAAGAAACTCACCAATGTAACAGCGTGATAATTATTGAAAAGAGGCTTCATAAATACTGGAATGCCGTGATCCAGGGTGGGAACCGAGCTGGGGAACGCCCGGTGAGCTCGGACTGGGACTGGGACTGGGCTGCAGCCCCCTGGCCCTCACCAGGAGAAGGCTCTTGGTGAAGTCCTGACAACAGAAATTATGAAAAAATAAAAAATTCCCAATAGCCTTGGGAGGTCAGGATTGCTCCTTTGCAGCCCCGGAGCCTCCTCTGCAGCCTGGACTGGTTTGCTGGGAAAATTCTCTTTGGTGAGGGCTTATTGTTTGAATCATGGCCCATCTCCTAATTTAAGCAAAATGTTCACTTAAGGACTTCTTAATATATATTTTAAATTACAGTCCTGACTTCCTGTTGGTCGATTGTGGCTCTCTGCTGGAAGGCCATTATTTCTGCCGTGATTTACAAAGCAGTTCAGGCGAAATCTGTGTCATAAATATTGAAGCATTGTAATAGATAATTCCGTGGATTTGGATGTGACAGACTCCCTGGCACAAGGCTTGGTTGGCAGGAAGGAGTGAAAAACCCGGACAAAAGCGACTGGCAGGCCCAGGTTTGGGGTTCTGGTTCAGCCCCACATCCCACTGGTTCCCATTTCCTTGCTCATCCCTCTCCTTTTTTCCTTACAACTCCCATCCTGGAGAAAACTCTTGGGGACAAGTAGAGAGAAGGAAGGAAAAATAACAAACTATGAAAGTGATGGGGAAAGATTGCTCTCCTGTTTCCTCTAAACCAATAAAATGTCAAGGAAAAACTTTCGCACAGATTTTTCCAGTATTTTTCAGTGGCAAATATGTTCCCTTGGAGAAATTTCAGGTCATTCTGTGACTAAATAGTGAGTCTGCTTATTATTCTGTCTGGTGCTCCAGGACTTCTGGTTTTTATTATTTTTTTAAGTGAAAACAACTTGAGAGAGAGAGAGAAAATCTCTTTGACACTAAAATCGAGTAGCTGCATTTGGGAGAATTTGGAACGGCCTGGTAAAAAAAAAAAAAAAAACAAAAAAAACCCAGAAAATTCTTAGTTGGTAATTTTGAGTTGTAAAATGAGTGATACCAACCCTCATCGTTAAAAAGTGGTGCTGGGGCCAGAGCCCGAGCAGCCTCTGGGCCCTGCCGGGCTGGGCTCGCGGCGCTTCCCAGCCCCCGTGTCACCCCCTTGATCCCAAAAACGCCGGCAGTTTGTCGCCGGCTGCGGCCGGGCTGCCGCATCTCTCACCTCCCGTCCCCGGCAAACGCGGGGCTCGGGGAGAGGTGAATCTGCGGTCAGCCCCGGGCGCTCCCGGAGCATCCCCGGGGAAGGCGCGGGGAGGCCGCGCCCGCCGGCCCCGCAGTCAAGGTGAGAGGGGCGGGCACGGGCCCCGTCCCGGGAATGTTCCCGGATCCCCCCGAGCTTCCTGCGCCGGCCCCTCCGAACAAACAGAGCCCGAGGAGAGAGATGGATGGTAAACAACTGCGCCTTTGAAGGGTGACAGTGGGATAAATCACCGCGCCGCTCTGCCGGCTCTCGGGGTAGCGCCGCTGTCCCGAGGAGCTCTCGGGAGCGCCTCCCGTCGTGCCGGGCCGGGGGCTGGGGACTCGGGGGGCTGCATGCGGGGCTGCCCCTCCCACAGGGCACAGGGCTGCGGCGATGGTCACCTTCGGCCAGCGGCCCCCGGTGCGTGACAGCGGCCGAGCTCCCCGAGCGCCTCCGGGCTCCCCCAGCGCGGCCACCGGGGCCGGTCCGCCCCGGAGCTCGGGAGCTCTGCGGTGGTCAGCGCTGTAGCCCCATCCAAGGGCTTCTCCCAGGATGGCGTGGGTTTCTCCTCCTGGCTTTGGCCTCTCTGCTGGGCCGTGTGCTCCTTCCCCAGCCCCAAAGGCCCGGTGGGTTCCAGGCTCCTGTTTTGCAGTCCCAGGACATCCTGAGCCGGAAGGGATCCATGAGGATAATGGAACCCAACTCCCAATATTTGCTTCGGAGCGCTGCGCTTGGTTGGATTTGCCCCCGTGAATTCCCAGCCCGAGGCTGAGCTGGTTTCAGCTGGGGATGGGCACAGCCCTTTGTTTTCACCAAACCCGCAGAAACCGGGGCTGCCCTCGCTGCTGCCCCGGGTGTGGGATTCCCAACCTTTCCCTGGAGCGGGGTGGGGACACGAGGATGGAGAAGGACGTGAGGAGGAGGAGGAGAGGCACCTTCATCGTGGGGCACGGGTTTCACCGTGGCTTAAGGAGGACTTCCCAGCCCCTGGGCATAAAGTTCAGCGGGTGCCCAAAAGCTTGGTCCTGGGCCATAGAAATTGGGTGGTTTTCCATTGACTTGAAAAACAGGGATCTGGCCACTGATTCCTGCGGGTTTAGGGCCAGAGGGCTCCATGCCTTGCATAACAAAGGGAAAGGCAAAGAAAAGGAAAGGAAGGGAGAAAAAATGTGGAAAAAAATGAGGAATGGGGAAATGAAGTTGTGCTCATTCAGCTCTCTCCGATGCCCAGATCTCCGTCATTAATATTAAGCAATGCCTGACAATACCACTCTGCATTTTCCAAAAGAATAACTATCAGCCTGGTAAACAAACCTGGGGACGCACAAAATTCCGCAGGATGTCTCATCTATAGAGGCTTTATGATAAATGTAACAAGGCAACAGCCAGGAAAAAAAAACTATTAAAAAAAAAATTAAAATGTAGAGAATTGACATTTGGAATTGAGCTGGGATGTGTGCCGGGAACGCCGGAGTCTTATCGACAAGGGGGGGCACCTGCAGCCCTTTCCTAAACCCCAACCATCCAGGCTCATTTATATGCAGTTATTCACGTGTGCAGTAAATTCCAATTATGTTTACAGATGTCTGCTTAACATTTATGGAAAAGGAACCTCAGCATGGCTGAAATATCCTTATAAGGGTTTGGACCAGGCTCTGGGGTTTTTTTTCTTTATTTTTTTTTTACCGTCACCGATTTAATTATATTTTGCAGATTTATAAAAAAAATAAATTCCAGCTGAGCTCTCTGATAGAAGGTTTAACATCTAATGCATATATTTGGTTGTATGACCATTTCAGAGTTGTTTTAACTATAATTTTTTTGGTTTCATACAAAGTCAGGAGTTTCGTTGATTTTTTCAAACACAAAAAAAGCACCGATGCATCAGGGCAGTGAAAGATGAAGGGGTTTTCATGTGGCTTCCTGCTGTAGGTTATTTTTATTCTTTATCTTGGAATTTCTTCCCTGCCCAGGGACTCCTTCACCTGATCCCACACTGAGCACTCACCCCCAAAGGTGCATTTCCCAGTTCTAGTGGTAATGTGGGTTTCCCGATTCTCACAGTAATAGGAAAAATGTGAATTTTCAATTTCCAAGTGATTTTGCCCCTTTCCTGCCCTGGGTCTGGGCTCTGGGAGGACCTGCCCTGCCCAGCTTCAGACCCTTCCCTGGCATGAGCTGGACCTCACAGGGGGATCCCCAAGGAAGAGGATATTTTCTGCTAATTCTAAAATTATAAAACTACTCTTTTCAAATATTTTTCTTCCTCTTTCTCCCTAAATTCTGGTCGCTCATGGATTATTACAGCTCATGAGTAGCAGCCTGGTGCCACAGCTGTGTCCGTGTGGGGACGGTGTGTCTCCAGATGGGCACCGAGCACTGGCACAACCCTGGGGTGTTCAAGACAGGGATTTCCACAAAAATCTGAAGGGTCTGGATGCTTTCTTGGTGCCCACCTCCGCCTGCTTTTCCTCTTGAAAGATGCACAGTCTCCTCCCAGGGCCCTGTGGTGATGTGGGGCTCATCCCAGATCCCACCTGGATGGTGTCAGGACCCCAAACACGGCTGTCCCCATCCCTGTGCAGTGTTTTAAGCATTTCCACAGGGAAAAGCTTTTCCATGGTCGTTTCTAAAGCTAAGCAAGTCAGTATCTTCCGTGTGGAAGTACTTCAATTCAAACAGGGAATGAGGACAGCATCGGTGTTTGGAAATGGCATTTCCCTCCCGCGTGAAGCCTCAGCCCTGTGGAATATTAATGGAGGGTTTGAAAAGCCAAGGTAGGAAATGGCCTTGCAGAGCATGCCAGGCCCTAAAGCATCCCTCAAACAGGGCCCTAGAGCATCCCTCAAACACGGCCCTAGAGCATCCCTCAATCACGGCCCTAGAGCATCCCTCAAACAGGGCCCTAAAGCATCCTCCAAACACAAACACAGCCCTAGAGCATCCCCCAAACATGGCCCTAAAGCATCCCTCAAACACAGCCCTAGAGCATCCCTCAAACAGGGCCCTAAAGCATCCTCCAAACACAGCCCTAGAGCATCCCCCAAACACAGCCCTAGAGCATCCCTCAAACACAAACACAGCCCTAGAGCATCCCCCAAACAC
>VWPU01008010.1:0-14585 GCA_013398955.1 Callaeas wilsoni | reverse complement strand
CCCCCGGGCCGGGCACACGGCAGGCGCCGGGCGCGGTGATGCCCAGCCCGGCTGCAGGGCGGGGTGGGCGCTGCGGGCGCTCTCGGTGAGTGTCTGTCCCTGTCACCGAGCCTCCCCTTCCCTGGCACCCCGGCCAGCCCGGCCGCTCGCTGGCTCTGGGTGCCCTCAGTGAGAGGCTCCGCGGGCAGCAGGAGCCCGGGGTGTCACCGCGTTCGGGAGCAGCCGCTGTCCCACGGATCTCGCAGGGGGATGAGAACGTGTGGCTTTCCCCCTCGCTGTGCTGGCAGCGTCCTGCTCCCGGGCAGGGTGTCCCTAAGGACACGGTGTTGCAGTTTCTTGGTCGCGGGGTTGTCGTTAGAGAAAGTTACCGGTGTTATACGATTATCCTAGAAATCTCAGTACTGATCGCTGAAATGCTGCTCATTAAAGCAATCACATCCAGAAGAGTCTTTGATATAATCCTTCCTAAGGATACAGCTTTTGCTAAAAAAGACATTCATTGTTCAAGTGCCCATGCAAGTATTTAAGTGCAAGATCAGTTGAACATGTTGGTTCCTCAGAAAGTTAGTGACTTCTTTGATGATACAAAGCTATTTATGTTACCGAAAATGCTTTGCTCAGTTATGTTTGTTTGTCCTTGGTGTAGGCAGTGCTGAGTTGCTTCAAAGTTTGCCAAATAGGATGGCTTGTTGAGTTTTTTTCCCTTTTTTCCCCTTTTTATTTTTCGCTTTACACTCCTTTCTCCATTGCACCGGATTTCCTTGAGCCTTCTGTTCTAAGCAGCTCAGCTTCTTGCTGTCATAGGACAGGCTTCTGCTGTCTCATGACCTGCAGGCATCCTATCTCCATGTGCTGCCTATCTCAAATTAAACAAATAGCCTTGCAGTTTTATCGAAATGGGTGGGACCACACGGAACATCTGACTTCACTTCATGTTACAGTAGTTAACTTTTGTTACCCATATAAAAGCTTTCCATTCAGGCCTAAGAGAAAAAGAGCAAAGCCTTCAGGCTGTCCTCATTTCTTCTTCCCCTAAAAGAAAAAAAGCAGGCAAACAGTATGCATAGCTGAGTATTATTCATTTCCTTGGGGAGTCTCTGTGGAGTGAGCATTTCACACAAAATGTACAGAAAACCCGTGGCCTGAGCTGGCAGAATTGTTGTTTGCTCAGATAATGTAACAGACTTGCAGCTAGAGCAGAGATGGAAGTGTTTCAAGAAATCTTAGCTGTCAGATAGTATGTGGAAGGCTCTACAGCCTGAAATTAAAAGGTCTTGGTGATGGAAAGCTGTTGACTGAGGGGGCTCTGTGTGTTGGTGCATACCCACTATCCAAAGAGCTCCAGCCTCTTCCTTTCGTTTCCCAGACACTTTCTTCTCATTTTGCGTAGACTCTGTGTGTTGCTGTTGGCTGAGACAAACTAAGTAAAGCAAATTGCCGAACCTGGCTCAGGGCAGGACAGACAGCACATTGCCTGGCCTGGAAACGGGACTGTGCAAGAATCTCCCCGTGCAGAGAAAAATAATTCACAGAGTGTCTGGACATTATGGCACAAACGCTGTGTGCCAAGTCCTCAGCATCCGCACGCAGAGCGCAGTCCGTGTGCCGTTTGTCACCAGCTTGACTATGAATTTTTCTGACCTTCCTGTGTCTGACAGAGCTGTGAAATATGTGCAGTCTTGCCTGCTGGAAGCCAAGTTCAGTATGCAAGGAGTTGGCAACCAGCTCCTCACTGTATAACCTAATAGAAGTCTGCAGTTCTAGGTGAGAGTACACTTGGTGGATGTAAAAGCTAATTACTGGCTAATTACTGATTAACTCATATTGAAGCTTTAGCTGAGCTGCCCTTGTTAGAAGCCATTGGACATCCCTTTAAAAGAAGTGGCCGTTGTAGGGATCTGATGCTTCTCCAGCAATACATTTAATCAACTGCAGAGGCTCCAGGCCAAAAGCAGAAGTTACGCAGGAGGGTGTCTCTGAATTGGAAGAAACTGTTGTTAAACTCGTGGGATAATTCAGTTCAATTCAGTTGCCTGTGGAACTGTATTAAGGTGATCCTCCTTTGTCTTGTCTCACTGCATGATGCAATAGCATACATTTCATGATCAATTTGGGATGATCAATCTCTGTGCTGCTGTTCTAAGTGCTGAGCCCAGCACTTCAGTGATGATAGAAACTGCTGCTGCAGTATAAAGTGGATCAGCTTCTTGATCAGTCAAAAAAGTGTTCTAAGGTAGAGGGAGTGGGGAGAGAAAATGTACTTGCTTTTCAGGTAGGTTAATGGTTTGATGTGATTCATTGTGTGGTTTCGTGATCATGAGTGCCTACACAAAGAAAATAGTGGGAAAACATCAGAGATAAGGGAGAAGGAGGTCTAAAATATCTCTCTGCGCTACAGCCTGACTTCAAATTGACAAAGGCAAACTGTGAGGTGCACATTGCTATCTGTTGTTCTTGAAAGATTGTTTGTGCCAGTATTGTGAAAGGTTTGGACTATTGTAAGTAGAAAAAATCAGATCCGGTGGGGGTTTTGAAACTAATAGCAACACTTGGCATTTTCTTTTTTTTAACAGAGCACTAAAAGTTAAGTAACTTAAAAATACTGTAAAAGTAGCAACACAGCATAGTGAACTTGTTCTGCAGCAGTGATAGCCTAAAATAATGAAATAGCAAGGCTGGTAAAAACAGGTCTGTTAGTTGGTCTAAAAAGGTTGAGGAAGAGGAGTGCACAAGCTTTTATCTGTGGATATCTGTGCCTCACTATCACTTTCTTGTCTGAAAGTTAGTTTGTTAGGCTGGATCATGTATAGGTGGGGATGTTTAAAATACACTTTGCATTTCACAGAATCCCAGAACTGTTGGGTTTGGAAGGGACGTCTGGAGTTCACCTGGTCCAGCCCCTGCTAAAGCAGGTTCCCCCTGAGCAGGTTGTGCAGGATGGTGTCCAGGCAGGGTTTGAATATCTCCAGGGAAGGAAACTCCACAGCCTCTGTGGGCAGCCTGTTCCAGGGCTCTGTCACCCTCTCAGCAAAGGGATTTTTCCTCATATTTAGGTGGAACTTCCTGTGTTTCAGTTGTGGCTGTTGTCCCGTGTTCTGTCTCTGGACACCAGTGAGAAGAGTCTGGCTCCATCCTCTTGGCATCCACCCATAAGATACTTGTATATATTCAAAAAAATATAAGTATTGCCTTACTAGGTTAAGCCAGACATTGAAATAAATTTAACTTTTAGCTTTCTTTTGGGGAAAGCTAAAGGAATACATTCAAGAAGGAATAAAATATGTTTGAACTTGTCTTACTAATTCATCTTGTGGTCTCTTTATCTTCAGCTGCTCAGATAAAGAATTTGATGAGCCAGTTGGGAACCAAGCAAGATTCCAGCAAACTTCAGGAAAATTTGTGAGTATTAAATGAGTGAACATTGATATAGAGGTTCTTTCATTTCTGTCTGTGTTTGTAGGGATAGTGGGTTACTTGCTTTGGGGAGGTGCTTTATTAGATAAATTTAATACAGTCCTAAAAACCCAGAATGACTAGCTGCATTAAGTAGTTTACTGGACAAATTAAAGTGTTTCTTCAGGACTCTGGAGAAGCCATTCAAAACTGCTGGGTAGGGACAGTTCTTTCTATATTGTTCTTCTATATAGTTTTTCTATAGTTTCTTTTAAAAATCATTGTAGCTCAGCCATGCATTAGCATTAGCTGTCCTCTGAGGAGTAGTCATAGGAGTTTCACTCATGGTTCAGAAGAAGTGAATGCCATACCAGGTATTTGGTCCTCACAGGAGGAAAAACAGTAAGGGAGCCCCATAATTGATGAAAAAGTAGCTTATAGTACAGATGGATTTAGGCAGTAGAAAGATTAGCAATCGTATATGGCAGCCAAAATGTCATGTATTATTTCAGAAGAATAATATGCCAGTGGGGGACAATGTAAAAGACATTTAAACAGGTGTAGTTCAAACTGACCCCTGGAGAGACTGTACAGGGGCTCTCTGTCTCTGTGCATCTTTTACAAACTCCTGGAGCATAAATAGCACGTTATGGAAAGAGTAATTTCTGAGGTCACCAGAGGAAACTTGAAAGTACATTCTTCCACTCTCTCTTCATGTGACAGTACCTCGAATCTCTGAATGCACCATTATCCTGGCTTTTATAATAGTGATTTTTGGATAAGTTCATGACTTGAGGTGGAAGATACACGTACCACATTTGAGGGATGAGATCAGAGTCCAATTGGGAGAAAAAGGGATTTGTTTCCTTGAGCTGCTCAGTTGACTCAATCTCAGTTTAATCGGTAGATTAAAGAACTAATCACTGGTGACCAAACAAATGCCTTCCCATTTAACGTCACCAGAGAAATTGCATAATCTCTCCTCTTTGGGGTGAGAGTGGCTGTGCCCCACAAATCATCAGCTGCCATACAAACTCACCAAAATGCATGGGTGGTTTGCTCACTTTACATATGCAGCTTGTACAATAGTGGAGCCTGAATGCCTTGATTGGTGTGTCTGTTGGGCCAAGTAAGTGACTTTCACTTAAGCTTCTTGTGCCCATTGAATGCAAAAGAAATTGCTTCTGGTTTTAGTATTTTTTCTTCCTAGTTTACAGTGTAGGTTTTATATATTAGTATTAGATACTTCACAACAATAGCTTCATATTGCAATGTTGTTGGAAAACATAAAGGCTGAAAGGAAAGCCTTGCAATTCCTGAAGTAGAAGCTGGATTGTTCTTCTTTCTGACCACTGTTTGTCACAAAAATGAAGAATTTAATATCAGAGTCCCTGTACTTTTATCAAATATACATTTAACCAACGCAGCTGGTGCTTGTCAAGTGAAGAGTTAGTTACTAATTGGTACCATAAGGAATTCACCCTAAAAGAGGGATTATGTTCACTGAATAAAGTTGTTTCTCTCTTATGCCATTTGAGAAAAAGATATTTTTAAAGCTACTGAATTATACTAGTTAGCAGGGAGCAAAGAAATTATTTGAATCTTTTTTTTAAAATGTAGTCCAGAGTCAAGCTGATGTTAAAAAAACAAAGTACGTCTCTGATCCTTTATGTTGAAAAAACCTACAGTAAAGCTGTGTGATCTCAGAACCCCTGTTTAGTCATCATGCTGGATGCTAAAATGCTCAGTGGCTGCTCTTTAGGTAGTTCTTGTGTAACTGCTTTTGAACTTCTATTTCAGACAACAGCTGCAGCACTCTGCAAACCGCCTTGCCAAAGAGACCAATGAATATCTAAAGGAGCTGGGGTCTCTGCCACTTCCCCTGTCTGCTTCTGAACAGGTAGGCAGGCAGAATTTCCTGGACATAGCTCTGGATCACTCATTTCATGAAACTAGGGTAGGCCACAACGTCACAAAGCCTGAACTGGCACAGCTGAAGAGACAGCAGCCTTTTTACATGAAGGATGATGGTGAAGGAGAGAAACTCATTAAGCTGGCTGCTTATATGACACTGGAAAATCCATGTTTCCCAGGAGCAAATAGATATAAAACTTTCCCACGTGAGAATAAGAGGCCCTAAATGCCTGTGGAGAGCTCAGTATGCAATTCTGGTTTTCTGAGTAAATTTCTGAAAAATAATCTTGTTTACAAAGTGCCTGGTGGTGCAAGGTAGTGTTTTAGGGTAAGAATTCAAAGCAAACTGCCTATCAGTATGAAGTGTGAGCGTGCCAGAAAGCTTTCACTTGCACGTGATTTTGGGGGGGGGGGCGAGCTGACTCACTTTGCTTATATTTGAATAAAGCAAGATATGATGAGGCAAAGATTATGATTTTCTCTTACCAAATAGTAGTTTGAGTTCCTGCTCCCTGTGGGAAAGGGAAGGGACAGTCCTCTGCTGCTAGTGTCAATTCACCACTGCCTGCTTTTGGGGTGCTGTTGTAGGATGATCTGGGGATGTGGGTCAGCAGATGTTGTCCTGTTCTAATTCTGTATTTAAGGCTTATATGCCAGTTGGCTGTGTTTTGCTGGTTTGTTCAGCAAATATTTTTCAGTTAATCTTCCGTGGCGAGCAAAATCCTGTCATGTGCATCTCACTGAATGCAGCCCAGGGAAAATTCAGTCAAAATCTGCAGGAGCTGGAATCAGCATGCTGAGGATCTGCTCTGGCAGAAGGGTTGTTGCTTCCAGAGGGTTCACATGGAAGCTTCAGTGTATTATGAGGCTGCTATAGTGGCTTATTATAGAAAAAATAGAATCGAAAATATATTATCTCCTTGCAATGATTGTTGAATTGGTACGAGCTCATTGCAGGATTACAGTCCTGAAAATCCCACAATTTGAGCCAGCTGTTGGAAATCTCTCTATCAGAAGACATAAGAACTGACCTAATGTTGTCCTTGGGACAAGCTTTTCCATAACTTCTTATGTCTCATCGCTGGAATGTGGCAACACTTGAAGGACATGTCCTGTGGAGGCTAAATAAACTGACATTGTAAAAAGAGGATGAAAAGGATTATTACAACTAATGTATTTGGACAAAAGATAAATTGAAGTGGTTATCAGGACTAGGGATGTTATCTGATCTAATAACAACAGGCTTGTAGTGTGGCGTGGCTGGGAGAAACAGCTTAGGAGACTGGGGCAGTGGGTGTTATCATTAGTTCTGGAAGTGTGGGGCTTCCTGTATTTGTGAGAAGGTTAAGTACTGTGAGGTTGGCTAAGTGAAGGAATGGAGAGAACAGGCATTGTAGGTAACTGAAAGGTATGTAGTTAAATGTGGTGAATTATTGGAATGTGGTTAGAATAAAAGTAATGGTGTACCTCAGACTTTAAAACTAGATTGAAATTGGAGAGCCTCGTTGCACAAAACTGTCCTGCAGTTGACAGGAGCATTGGTTTAAGGAATTAAAATATGGTGGGCTTTTTGTTCTATCCAGCGCCCCAGACCACTGGCATCAAAAGATCGCTGAATGGCAGCATTCTTTGTTGTTGTTGTTATGATGGTTTCTTAAGAGTCTGACAGTCACTTTATAATGAATGAGAATGTCTAAACTCCTGTTTGTGTTTCGATTCTTCAGCGCCAACAGAGGCTTCAGAAGGAACGATTAATGAATGACTTCTCCACGGCCTTAAATAATTTCCAGGCAGTACAGAGACGAGTGTCAGAGAAGGAAAAAGAGACCGTAGCAAGGGCGAGAGCTGGCTCCCGTATTTCTGTAAGTATTTACGGGAATTTTGGAGTGTTACAGTGAACTGTGAGTCTTCTGAGAGACCTTGTATTTGCCTTCCAACCTCATACCTGCCTACTGACACCTTACTGAGTGCAGCTGAGCCCTTGGTGCAGTAGTTTTGCCATTCCAGGTGTTGGAAGTAATTTCTTGTTTCGGTGTGCTCCAGTGCCAGTGTAGAGGAGGGAAGGAATCCTGGTAGTTGCAAATGTTGCAGAAGATGAGATAGGGAGTCAAAGCAGAGTGAATAGCAAAGTATTGTAGGCTGCTCTTCACTTCATCTCAGCCTTATGCTACAAAATTTTAAGAGTTCAGATGGAAGCTTACCACACCTTAAATTACATCTTAAATCTCACACTGTGTTGCTTTACATTCTTATAATTTCTGTCCTGCTAATATCTCCAATGTATGTTCACTGTTATGTTTTGACAAACCCCTGTGGCTACTAAGAATTCATAATAAAATGGCCAGTGAAAGCATTTCTTTCCTCTTGCCTCAGGGCTTTCTGCTAGCTCTGCATTCTTAATTTCTGCAAGAGAACACATTTATCCATTGAATTATGCTCTAAATTTTTTGCTTCACGTTGGGAAAGGAGGTTACAAACATTGACAGCTGATCCGAAAACATGGACCGGCTGCTTTTGATCATTTAGTTGCCTCTGATTTGCAGAGGCAATCTGAATCTAAAAATTAAATCTAAAGATTAAGCTAAAACTAATCTTAAATACCCTGAGCTAAATGTGAAAGCTGCAGTGACAGTGGCATTCTCCAAGAACTCTCCAGACAGTATGTGCCTTGGTCTTCAAGATACTGCTGATGATTTTGTGCATGGTCCTGGCAGTGTGTGAGAGTAGTGACTCATTTATCTCTTCCAGGCTGATGAGCGGTTCAGAGAAGAACAGCTTGTTTCATTTGATAGGTAATAACTTCTTGTACTCTCGAGGTTTTCACTACATACAACTAAAGTTTTTATGGTATGATATATTCCTGTAACTCGGGCCAGGCTCTGCTGGCTGAAAGCAAAGCAAAAAGAGTTGAAAAGCAATTATTACAGCACACGTAGTATACTATGTAAAAAACTGCATAAGACAGTATTTTATCCTCCTTAAGTATAGATTGTGTGATTACTACCCTGAGGGGAATAGCAGTGTCCTTAGGATGTGGCAGCTGGAGCTCCTGGTGTTCTGGCCTGTAAACACAAGATTACCAGACAGGATTTCACTCACTGTGACTCTTTCCAAAGAGAGCTGCATATTTATATCATGGGTTTGGATGTTCTCTAGCTGCCCAGTTGGAGCTACAGCAGAATAGCAGATGAGGCTGCCTAAAATTCAGAAGTCCTGGACATTGTGCATTGGCAAACTAATCCTAGAATGTGCACAAGATAGCATTACTGTCACCTGTCAGACAGTTGTACTGCTTCTGCAGTAACGGTGTGCCTGCGTGGTAGATGGCTTTGTAAAATGTTACATCAACTCTGCAGCATGGTAAAGAGAGCCTGAGCCCCTCCAGAAGTATCTGTGATTAATGTGTCAGCTGGGCTGAAATCTGTTGGCCCTGTCTGTATAAATCCTTTCACTTTCTGAATCAAGAGACCTTGCTCACCTGTCTCATCCTCCCTCTGCAAACTGCTCTTCATCTGCTCAGCTGCTTGGTGTGTGTCCCTGCCTTAGTCCTGGGCTTTCACTCTGAGCCAGGGGTGGAACCCAGGTGTCCAGTTATGCAGGTGCTGGGATGGGTTTGAAGGCCTTGCACACTGAAGCAGTGGAACCCAGAGGCTCTTAGCACAGTGAGAGACGATGGCACACAGCAGCTGTTCCATATTCAAAGCTGTTCTTGTGTGCCAAGGGTTCAGAAACTTCTGCTTTTGAGATCTGCAAACCCTATGGTCATCTCAGAGCTGAATTACAGGAATGGTCAGCTGTGTCTGACCTACTCGTGTAGTTTATTTTTCTTTCTTTGGGCACTTTTAAGACTTTAAAACTTACTATTTAGTGTTGTACCAAACACTGGACTGGTACAATGCTTTCTGGCACACTTCTCTATTGAAAAGATGGAGATGCTGCCCTTGAAGAACTTTCTAAGCTGAACATAGAGATGGCCTTGTATTATAGGTGCTGGCTCCACTCTAACTGGTGTAACTTCAGCAGTTGTGAAGAGCCAGCTCATCAGGAGAGAGGTAGACTGGGATGCAGAGTTACTTGAGCTTTAATATCTCTTTTGGTGTGTAATTTAATTCAAAGTTCCTACTAGACTAACGAATTAAAATACTAAAACACTTTAGTCTTATCTCCAAATGCCAGATAGGCAAGAATCTTTGAATCCAGATGCTTGTCAGGTGTTCTTCTGTTCTGTTCATGTGCTTGCAGGCTGCTCTCTATCAGAACTTTCACCCTGATTTCTCTCTTTTGGAGACATGGTAAGAAGCAAGGAAGGTACAAGTATTTTTAAAAAAAAGCAGAACTGAAATAGGCAGGTTTCTTCTATAATGCTGTAGATAGCTGTTACGTTCTAGAACAGAGTGTGCAATGCATGTCACTGCTTTCCAGTTTCTTCACGTTGCTTGATCTGTCTTTTTTTTCAGTTGTTCCAATTTGTGACTGTTGTCACAAATCAGTCCTGTCCTTGTACAGTGACAGGGCCAAGAACCTGGGGGTTGTTCTGTAAGAAACTCTTCAACTTTAACTCATTTTGCCATAAAATGCAGCATGGAAGTACCTGTAGTCAGAAAGACACTGACTTTCCCTCTCTTTCCAGTGGTGAAGATTGGAATCAGATGCAGTCTCAGGAAGAAGATGTGGCAATAACTGAACAAGACCTTGAACTCATTAAAGAAAGAGAAACTGCAATCAGGCAATTAGAGGTGACCAGTCAATCCTGCACAGTTAACAGTACTGGGAGATAAGTCAAAGGAGTCGTGCAGTGCTAATTAATGGGATGGGCTGAGGAGAGCTGATGGTGGAGGAATAGAGTTCCTCGTAGAGAGGATTGATGCCGAGATAATCTCCCTGCTCCTGTTGAAGGAGGTATATTTTCCCTCAGTGTTGACTGGTGATCCTTCAGAGAGGGCAGGAGCAACTCATGTTACAGTGTTCATACTGGGCTAATTGCTAGTGTGATGAAACAAATATTCAGCAGCAGGACTATTGTAGGCTCCCGTGTTAATGCCAAGTTGCACGGGTGGTAACATCAAAGTCACCTCAGTCAGTGACTGCTGGTGTCTTTTCTGACCCTTTGAGTGATGGTCAGAAGAGGTACAAAGAGTCAGGACTCATAAAAATTGTACCCAGTGTTTGTTGTAACTTGTTAAACTGTTGTCTTCAGGCAGACATTTTGGATGTCAATCAGATATTTAAGGATTTAGCCATGATGATTCATGACCAAGGAGATATGATTGGTAAGTGCATTTGGATAGTAAGTTTTTTCTTGGTTCAGTTACATGTTTTGCCTGCATGGATTAAATTTTTCAGTATTTTGCATTAAAAATATTGTATTTCTGGTTATCATTTTTAAACACTGAAGCTGTGAAATATTTTGCAATGTGTTCTCCTGGTTTTTTTCCATAGATAGCATAGAGGCAAATGTGGAAAGTGCAGAAGTCCATGTGGAAAGAGCCAGTGAGCAGTTACAGAGAGCTGCCTATTATCAGGTAAATTCTGTGTGCTTGCTTGCTTGTCAGTGTATAGTTGAGCGATAATGAAACAGGCAGAGCAAGACTGCAGCACACCAGACTAGTTATTAAAACTAGCTCAAAATTGGCTGCAAGGAATATAAAAAGCACTTGAGTCAAAAACACGGTATTGAAATTCACCTTCTACTTTAGAGTAGATAGAGTCTGGCCCTTCACGCTCTGCAAGCCTAAGTGTTTACCTGTCTTTGTTGCTGTTAGGAGTTAGCAGAAGAAACAAGAACAAATTCTGATGTTGTGTCCAAGTTGTAAACATTTCAGCCGAGACACTGACGTGCAAAAATCTATGCCCAGACTCGGGTGGCTTCTGGTGAGCAGGATTTGCAGCAGCCCTGTCCAGCTGCCGAGTTTGTGTCCCACAGTCTGTGCTCCCTGTCCCATCAAATCTCTCGCAGTGGCTCTCAGTGCTGTATGGTAGCCAGTGTTTTCTGCAGGTTCCTTTCATCATCCTTGTCCCTGTAGGTCCAGCTTCTGGGAAGGGGTGAGGGTTCTGCTCTAGTCAGTCCCATTACTGCTGGGACTTCAGGCTTCCACACAAGATAAGTACTGGGCTCTTCCAAGCTGTTGAGTGGGAGGTACTGGAAGGCAGTAAAACTCCAGTGCTGTCAACTGCAAGGGTGGGAAGTTGCTTTTGCCATCTGGTAGCGTGTAGTAGTATTCTCCCTCTCCATGGCTTCCTTGCCAAAGTTCTGAGGTATTTATAAATCTAACTTTGGGAGCTATTGGACATGTTTTGCGTGTGGTTTTTTTCTGGATGGAGAAGGAAGTGGTTATATATAACTACCCTGAAATCCTTAGATGCCAAGTTAAAAATATTTGGTATATATGGATGGACTGTAGTTTCCTGTGATGAATAAAGTGAGCAAAGCTGTAAAATCCAAGTCCAGTAACTGTACATGGAATCATTTAAACTGTAGAAATGCAAAACCAAGCCCAAGTGGCCAAGGGGAGATTGTATTGGAGAACTGCTTAGGAGTTTGATTAGGATTACCTGAAAAATCTAAATAGCTAGAAAGGTTTGGCCTTCTCTGAGGCTTGTGTTTTCCTTAAGATAAGCAAAATCTGTCACATTTTGACTTCACTGCATCTCTTAGACCACTGCACTCCTAAAATTAAAAACATTCATCTGTGGAATCATGGAGTTTAAGGAACATGTAGAAGTGTTCAGACTACACCGGTTACTGCTCTCCAATAACTGTGGGTATCAAGTGCTCTTGTTCACCCAGCTTAGTAACATGAATGGTAGCCTTGCTTTTTCTTCAAGTGTTCTGATGTCAGTGGCTTTTTTTTCTTCTCTTATTAGAAGAAATCCCGTAAGAAGATCTGTATCCTGATTCTTGGCCTTGCTGTGGCCTGTATAATCATAGGACTCCTTATCTGGAAGGGACTAAAATGAAATCTTCCCATGGAACCCAGTATCACTGCTGAGATTTGTTCTGTCAGAGCAAACAGGCTGACTAGTCTCGGAGATGAATTGACCACCCTGAGAGAGCACAAGTTGGAACTACTTCTAGTAATAGATATTAGCAACTAATGTGCAGATAACTAGTATTTGGAATTAGTGAACCATGGAGACAGTATTTATCAGTTTATATACAAATTATATTGTTTTATGTAACTAAAATATTGTGGTTTTGCTTTCTGTAATGTGTTATTCCCTGTCCCAGCTGTATTCTGAAGTGTGATCAATAATTGGAGATGTCTTGGTTTTGACAAGTCGCACAACTTTAACATTTTGTATGTGTAGGTAACTTTGTTGGACTGGAATGAAAATGACATTCAAGGACAGCACACCACCAAGTCACATTATGTAAATCCAGCAGTTTCTAAAGTCTCCAGTATCTGCCCCATGGTTTTATTGTCTCCAAGTGGCTGTGGTTCTAGATTCTCTTGAAGAGAAGGATGTCGTTACAGATTTGAGAGGGAAGGAGGGTATGTGTGGATGATAATTTGAACCTCTATGTGCTGGTCACTTTAGCCTTGAGACTCATAACTGTGTTGTTTAAATTTTTTGGGTGTGGTTGGGGTTGGTTGTTTTTTTTGTTTTTTTTTTCACAAAATGCATCATTTGAGAACAGAATGTTCTTTGACTTAGAATCTAACAGTGCAACCACCTTAGACATACTAGCTGGTCGTTAACTAGTGGACAAATAAATTTCTTCCAATGCTGACTCAAGCACTAAGTATAAAAAGTTTAGCTGCTCACTCCCAATCGTTTTTAGAAGCTTCCAGATAGAAAAACACTTAAAAATGAGGAAGTGGGCACCTAAAGTTACAAGCTAGCAAGATTAGTGAAGAGTGTTAGCAGAAATCTTGATTCTGAAGAAGTGCTCTCGAAGTTCACTTGTAGTGTTCTAGTAGATATTATGTGTGGCTTGTGAACATTTGGTATTCTCAATTCTTTATGAAACAGAAAGTGCAGAAACTGGCTGAGTGAAGCGCTAGGATTTTCAGACTGAGGATGTGTGTGCAAATGAAAAAGATTGCTGGTTCCAGCTCCCAGCGTTGGGCAGAACGAGCAGCCACTCCCCACTTTGATGTAGCTCTGAACTGACATGCACTGAGGGAACAGTAATCTGTCCAAAGCCCAATGGGGGTGGTAAATGCAGCATACTGACCCCTTTTGTATTTAATCCTTACTCCATGTCTCGCCTATAATAAAGTAAACGTGAAAGCTGGGAAGGGAGTGTTCTCCCAATTGCACAGTGGTTTGCACTATTGCGCCATCATTCCATCTAATAATCATCAATAAACACTTTTAAAAGCCTCTGTCAGAGCTCATTTCTCTTGCAGTTTAGACATTGGCACAGGTGTGTTTGCAGTTCCCTCTCTGAGCAGAGTAGAAGACTTTACATCAGCACAGTAGTGTTTCCTGCAGCTTTAGTTCTGTGATCCCTGATTTTTCAGAATGAAATTAGCTGAAAACACGAAATTCATTCCACAAAGACATATGCAGTACTTCTGTGCAGAGTCCTGTACAAGAGCCGATCCCAGAAAAATGAATCTCATACCTCAGAGCAGCATTGGATCAGCTCTGTTTGCTTTTTCCTAGAACATGGAGCCATTGGTGAGCCTGTACGATAAAATCTGACTTGAAAGCAAGGGAACTCTGTGTTGTTCTGCTCCTTTTTTAAAGTTTTCCTTGGAAATGGTAGAAGCTATAGATTTGTGCGTGCCTGCTGCCAGGCAGAGTCCTTTGGGTGTCACATTGCTGTATAAGAACAAAAGCACTTAGCTCCTCACCAGGCCTAAAAGGGAGCATTATTGGTAGGCTCCATCTTTCTAGCCTGTTTTAGTCCTCTGGAAACTGGAATTGAGGACACAGGAACAGGTTGCTGAGCTCAGGGTTTCTGTAACTGCGTGACTCTCTTCTCTGCACATCGTGGCAGCAGAACTGCTGCAGACACTCTTAACAGTCTTGACTAACGTTCCCGAGCTTGAAAAGTCACCGGCACAAACTCCCGTGGCTCTTGCTACAGTATTCTGGCACGCACGTCTCCGATGTGCGTTCTACCGCTCCGGGAGCTGCTGGAAACACTCTGGGGAGCTTGGCGTGCCGCGAGAGCCAGGGCCACGAGCGAGCGGGGCTGTGCCTGCGGCGCTCGGGCTGCGGGCTCCGAGGGGCAGCCCTGGGGCAGCCGCGGCGTCCGGGCTGACACGGGAGAGAGGCGGGAGAGAGGCGGCTCTTCGCTCCTACCGGCCCGGCCGGGTGTGCCC